>CM038113.1:8478824-8569222 GCA_001642375.2 Mentha longifolia | reverse complement strand
AAGATGTCTCGAAGGCTCAACATGCTGGAATTGGAGAGCAAGCTGTATATTGATGAAAAGATTGCAGCCTTGCAAACTGAGAACGCAAAGCTGTGGGAATTCATCAAAGCTCACATCGGTGAAAAGAAAGCACAAGAGCAGTTCACAAAGGACAGAGGACAGTCCAGCTAGATGAGAGCTGTGAACTGACAACCAGTGGAACCTTTTTGGATCAGAAACTGTGAATGAGACAGTTTGACTAGGGAAGTGTAATGGATGACCTGTATCAGTCTCCATTTTCTTAATCAAGTTTTATATGTGTCAAAGATATGCCTTAATTTTTCCAAATATTTAAATTTCAATGAAATACTTCTGCTTCACTTAATCAATTATTTACCTTATCAATCATTTTCATTTATTGAAGCATGTATTTTGTTATTTATTGAAATCTTTGTTAAGGATATTCTGACACAGTACTTAACATTCTTGCTACACTTTCCATGTGTGTCAAAAAGCGCATGCATAGTATCAAATTCGCATTTAATGCGAGGCGACGGTTGAGTGATAGGGTAGTGCGAGTGGGATACTCAACCAATCCCACGCGCCCACTATCTCACGGATTTCCAGGGATTCAATCCCATCCGTTGAACGGTTGATTTACTTCAATCTCAACCGCCCGTTTTATCTCTTATATATATTCATATGACTGTACATCGTCGTTCTCAATTCAATTTCTGCATTCTTCCGCCATTTTTTTTCTGCAACTCACTTTCAAAAATTTCACACTCACAATTTTCTTTTCATTCTTGAAATGGCAGGAGAATCTACGTCTCAATCCCCACCTCAAACCACCGAACAGAAGATCCAATATCTTCAACAGTACATTCTCACAGAGCCTGCGGCAAATCTTTCGACTTATGATTACGCCGGTTTAAACGAGATGTACTCCGCCATCCAGGAAGCAGATGGATTTTACAAGATCATCTCATCCTTTCTTCCGATGATGATGATGTACAAGAAGATCCGATCAAGACTGCAGCTGCCATGTTGGTCAACTCCATCGAGATCGATGCTGAGAAGACTGTCACGGAGTCTTTTCCCGGAATTGATCTCACTCTGGAGACCAGGTCAATGGCAATCCGGCTTCGTGCTCTGCTTGATGGGAAGGACAGATCGTACTGTGATTTGAAGTCCATCTTTCTTGTCCACTCCATCGAACAGCTAGAGGTTGAAGAGCACAACCTTGGGAGATTCTTTGGCTACGCTTCCATTCCTGAAGCTCGCGACTGCTTCAAGAAGTTCATCCTCTCCAGGATGAAGAGAGAGGCCAAGGTAGTCAATGTCGATTTGAAACCTTTCTACTCTCACGATCGAGAATCTTATAATGACAGGTTTCTAGAAGACGAAGATTTCAGTCCCATTCCTTCTCCACCCCGAAACAGTGGAGATGCAGTGTCCGATCATGTTCATGCACCGGTCTACTCTGTCGCAACCACAGGAACTTCTCTCACTTCTGTTCAAGCAGACATGAAGAAATTTATCATTGAGGAAGTTTCCAAGGTGCAGGCCACCGAGGTTGCTGAACACCAGAAGATCGCGGACAAAATAGATGCCATGGACACAGCGGCGTCTGCCATGCTAGAAAATATCAAGTCTGAAATGCCACAGGTCATTAAGGATGAAGTGGCAAGCCAGCTTGAAACTTTCTTCTCCGCCCGACTGAGAGCTGCAATGGACAAGCTGCTTCCCACCCAGCTGTCTGAACTGAAGGTCGCATACTCATCTTCGGTTGACAACCTGCGATATGAGTTCGAACAGCTCAATCAGCTTGTCAACACCTTCTCCTCAAAGCTCGCTCATGCTTCATCCAGCTCCCTGAAGGCAGAAGAAGAGATGCAAGGGAACATCAATTCCCTCCTGCAGTTTAAAGAAAAGATCTGCACCGACCTGTCCTTACTCTCCAACGAGCAAGCCTCCCTCAACACCACTGTTCAGCAATTAATTGATAATGCCGAAAAGGGGGAAGGGAGAGGCAAGCGCACTGCTACCAAAGCAAAGGGCAAGGAGAAAAAGGTCACTCAACCTCCTCTCACTCAATCAGAAGCTGCTCTGCCTGTGACAGCTGTTTCTCAACCTGCTGCCCAGAAGCTGTCTGAGCAAGAGAAGGAACTGGGTGTTGCCGCCCTTATCCAGATGATGGCAGAAGCTGGATACACCGCAGATGAATGCGAAAATGAAGGCAAGCAGAAGCTGTTTCTCGCAGATCTGAGGAAGCAGAGAGCCAAGGACAAAGCTCGCTTAGCATGCTTCCAGGGTCTTGAAAGCTGCAAGGAGCAAGCGGACAACAGAGAGCCAATTGATTGGCTACCTGTCGATGATCAACCTCTGTGGGACGAGTTTCTGAACCAGTTCATCCTACATCATTACTGGTTGCAGATTGATGCTCGCTTCACTGGCGATACCAGGACCGCCTTCTACAACTGGATGCAATCTTTTCCTGACCGCGAATTCATTAAAAGAGTTCGTGCGAAAGCTGCAGAGGCGAAGGTCACAATCAATCCGCCCAAGAAAGAGACCTTCTAACTTCCCACTGTCTGCGGCACTGATACCCCAGATATCGACCGGATCAACACTTTCATAAGGAGAATCGCAGGTCAATACGGTTGCAAGACCACAAGCTGCGACGAGTACAAGTCGATCCGCGACAAAATCTATGCATCTACTGGAACTGTAAGCAATGAGAAGATCGCTGAAGAAAGATTCAAGACTCTGAGGAAGTAACTTGATCGTTTTTCATTCATTTATCGTATCAACCCTGTAAACTGTACACATCAATTCTGTTGATACTATAAATGAGAAATGATCATATTTTGTTCCTGACGACAAAATCTCATTGTCCAGGCCTCTGCTTGTTATGCTTTAAATTTCCTAACACTTTTTCTCATGCAGCTGGCTGGACATCGAATCTTGATCACTTTTTCTTGGGAAATTCAAACATTCTAAGTCAAGATGTAAAGTGTGGGTTTCGGCATTATCAAAAAGGGGGAAATTGTTGGGAACCCCTCAATAGTTTTGATAATGTTGTTAGAAACCACACTTAGTCAATAGACGTTAATTGGAACAGACTGATCTCCGTGTTTGGATCAGTCAAGCTCAACTAAAACAGTTGTTATGTAAAGGTCAAGGTTGGAAGTGCAACCTTGTACCTAATCTACTCAAACCTGTCATAATGTTCCACTATGTAATCTGTCTATGTAACTTGTCCTAATCATACTTGAAGATCTCATTCGAAGGTTACAGACTGAAGATAGATAGAGGTATAGGAAGCTCGACCTGCAAAGTCCAACCCGAGCTGTGACTGAGGAACCTGTCCTCAACTCAACGACTAATTGTGTCAGTGTACGGCTCTGCTCATCCTGACACACACAACGGCTCTATTACAAATGCTTCTCTATAAATACCTCAAGACATTCAAGAAAGAAGGCACGGGAAACTCAAATTACAAGCTAAAACGCTGCAGAAATCTCAAGCCAAACACTCACACAATCAACACTCGAAATTACAAGAGCTTTCCCAAGTGTTGATCTTTGAAGATTTCTATTCTTTCTAGAATCTGTCTTACTAGAACACAATCCACACTCTCACTACCATAATTGTTGATATTCAGTGTAGTTGATAGAGTTGTATTTCAAACGGTGATAGCTCTTCACAGCTTTCCAGTTTGATTATTAGTGCTAGTCGTTCAGGATTAGTAAGATTGTATGTAAGTTGTATGTAAAGTCAGAAGAGTCACGACTCAAGATTCGTGCTAGATTCAGTCTAAAGAGAGACTTGAATTTGGACTGGAACCTCCACCAGTGTTAAAAAGGAGCGAAAGATCTCAGTTAAGGGATTACAGATTCGACGGGATCTGGCGTGGACGTAGGAGCTGTTTACTCCGAACCACGATAAAAACTCCTCGTGCCTCTCTTTCTGTTATCTTTATTTACACAGTTTGCATGATTCACAACCTGCACGATTGTAACCTGTCTTGCATGTGCACTGTCTTTGAAAACTGCCTTTGAGAACTGTTTCTGAAAACTGTTAGCCACTTTCACAGTTTGCATGAACACTTGTCTAAACTAAAGTTTTCTTTGAAAAACTGTTTCGAAAACTGTGTTGAAAACTGTTAGCCAACCTTTCCACCAAACTTCCGCACGCAGGTTAGTTTTGCAAGCTCAGCAGTTCACTGTTTGAGCTGGAAAAACTAAACTGCTCTGATAAACTGAAGTGACGACTCAGTAAGATCAAATTGTTTTGAAAAGTCAAAACTGTTGGCAAATTGGTGTATCCCCCCCCATACACCAATATCTATTTATCGGGACCTACAATTATTATTATTATTATTATTATTATTATTATTATTAAGGAAAACGAATACTTAGGTTGGAGTAGGAAATAAGAATCCTTAAATTTTGAACTAACTTTCCTTGATGTTACTTTCCTGAATTTTATAAAATTTGAAACAAACACGAGAATTTAATTTTTTGGAATCTGATTACTTTCTTTGTAACACCAAACACATGAATTTAATAATTTGGAATTAGATTACTTTCCCAGAACATAATCCCGCCAACCAAACGAGTCATAAGTGCTTTATTGGTTTTCTTCAAGTGTCGCTTAATTAATTAATTAATTAATAATTAATTAGATTTTTTTAAATCAAATTTATTATATTTTTATTAGAAATTTTATACTGGGTAAAGTTAGTTGGTAGTTCCAAATCATCACGTTCCCTTATAATTGCAATTGGTAGTTAACATCTTCAATTGATTACACAAGAAAAGGTTTCTTTTTGCCGCTCCATCCATCTACCAAGAGGCGGTATATTCTTGGGGCACGAGTTTTAATATAAAAATTTGTGGATTGTCAATTTTTTTTTAGTTTTTCTTATTATTTTTTTTAGTTTTTTTTAAGTAAGAGTTGGGATCCACTAGAAATAAAATAAAATAAAAATCAAGTTACAAAGTGTTGATTTTTTTGTAAATAATGTGAAACGAGTGGTATAAAGTATAAAGGGGTGCTTATGGTAATGAATTAAAATAAAAATACCACATTTTTTTTAGATGGACAAAATGACAAAAACACCTCAATTTTTGTGGACGAAGGGAGTAGAAAACAAAGGTACTAAATCATTCTACATCACTCTAATTGTGTATTTTACATTGTACCCTCACTGTAATACTCCATACTGCACGCACTGAAACAGTAAAAATTACCTAATCTATAAGGAAATTATCATACAAATAATGTATAACTAATGAAAGGGATTTAGTTGGAAAAAAATCAATGCTTGAGACTGGTAATAAACAGAACAAGAGCATTAGGTGACCAGAAAGTTAACTCAAGTTGACTATGGAAATGAGATAGTGACATCTCTCCTCTTGATATGATAATATAACATGGAGGAACAAGACCAGTCAATTTCATTTTTACTTTAGTACAATCATTACCAACATAAACCTCACTTAATCACCTATCCTCCAAGATTAATTATTTCTCCCATAACACTATTACTAGGTCACATTTTAAGTTTTTTTTCCCTCCCATCAAATCAATGTTCGACTCCACTACAAGAATCCTAGTATGACTTAATAGTAACGAGTCCCCAGTCTTAATCAGTGACGGAGTCAGAAATTTCAACTCTTATCAAATCCATAGTGGCTCTAGGAGGAGTCCGAGATTGTTGCTCTCCTCCATGAAGCTTGTTTTGCTCTGGTAGCTACTAGGGCTACCGGAGAAATTGTCGAAGGATTGCTGGTCGTGTGGCGAAACCATCTCCATGCAGATGAGAGCCATGAGATTGGAGTGTTGGCATTGCATGTTGACGATCTCGGCTTGCGCTTTAGCCAGTTGCTCTTGAAGCTCATTCACTTGCTTCTGGAGCTGGCAAATCGCCCCTGCACAACCGTACACCGGGTCTCTCAGCCTCGCGTTCGCCTCGTACACCATGCTGCTCACTGCATCATCTCTTTGTGCTTCTGGTAGTTCCTGGTTTACCCAATATAAAAAACAAAAAGTTACACTCTCAATTATAGATGACAAGTGGTCACAAAGTTTAGATTTGTACTTTAGATTAGATTCTTATGTACCAATATGTAAGGTATCATTCGTGTTCCACTATTAATTTCATCATTTCAACCATAAAATTTAAGCACACTTTATTATATACAGAGCCTAAATCTATATTTATAACTAAAAATTGCAGATTGAAATAATTATATGTCTCAACTTTTGAATAATCAACCATAATAACTAAATACTCCTATCAATTTAAAAGTTGAATTCAAATGTCAAAAAAGTAATTACAAAATTAAACTTATTAAAAAGAAATTAAAATTGAGAAAAGTTTAGAAGAAAGAGAAAAAATGAATAACGCGTAATTTGACATTCAAAAAGGAATCTTAATTAAATAAACGAGGCCCACGGGCTACGGCCCAATGTGGGCCTCTTGCCAAACCCACCCCCATGGACCCACGGCGCTTTACCAGGAAATACGAGAATAGAAATACTACGTACATTACATTTCCCTCAAAAAAAAAAAGAAAAGAAACACATTACATAAATAAACTCGAAAAGAAGAATTGAAGAACAATATAGAATTTCCAAAAGCTTGACCAAAATGGGTGAAACCAGGAAAAAAGTGGAAGAGACATTTGATCGAACAGCATGTGAACATACCTGCAAGAACTTGATTATGTTGCTGGCGCCGAAGACGCGATGAGCAGTGGTGAACTTGAGCGGATCGTGTGGAGGGAAATAAGGCGCCAGAACACATTTGTCGACGCAGCGGCGGCGCAGAATCTTGCAGGCGGCGCAAGGGCTGATCACGACGGACTGAGGCGGCGGCGGGTAGGAAGAGGAGGAAGACGAGGTGTTGATGGCGTCGCCGCCCTCCATCTTTCAGTTCAGAGGAAATGGGGAAAAAAAAGAGAAAAAAAAAAACAGAGGAAGCAATTGTGAAGGAGAGAGAGTGAGAACAGAGGTGATATATAGGCAGAGGAGGAGGAAGAATTGCTTTCTTTGAAAAAGTAGTGCTTTGTTTACATATACCGTCTTCTTCCATTGGTCCTATTTTACCATTTTTAAAATACTTTGAAAATTCTTTCAAAAAACAAAAAAAAATACTTTGAAAATTCGTTTATATTTAAATTAATTTAATTATCATTGTGCAATACATTACATGATGTAATGACTCACTAGTGATGTCATTATCTTATTAATGTTACAAATTATATGAAAGGAGATGTTTTATGGTGGCTAAATTCATATTGTATGAAAGCGTTACTATATGTTTCCTAATTTTTGCTCTAATCGGAAAAAAGGTGTGTGAAATTAAAGACTAAATTTGGAATGATTTAGGTGATAAATGAACAAAGTCTAATTGCAGCTCAACTTTCTACTGCTTCAAGATATATATTTTTTTTTTTCAAAAATGAAAAAAAAGATTAATTTACTTTATTTCCTTTGAAGCTCCTTGTTCTTTTTTTCTTTTTTTTTTTGGGACCCTTATCTCGTGTATGTTCCGCCGATTCTCATAGATTAAATTTCTATTCAAACGTACTACGTATACTACTAGTATTCACTACTTTCCTTTTACTTTCCTTTTTTGACATATACCTCATACATTATTTTATACTTCCTCTGTCTCAGTTTAATTGTCTCATACTTTAAATATATGTGTGATATAAAATAATAAAGTGGGACAATTGAACTGAGACGGAGGGAGTATTATTTTATCTTCATTATTTACTAATACTACATTCATCTCTTTTATTATTCCACATTCATTTTTTTTAACCTTTCCGGCACGCATTTCCACCAAAATTTAGTACGGGTTTTAAAATATAATTTTGAAGTATTTTTTCTTTTATGGGATACTATGACACTCATAGTATCTTCAAAATTATATTTTAAAACTTGTACTAGGTTTCGATGGAAACACATGCCGAAAAAGTCAAAAAAGTAAATGTGGACTAATAAAAGGGATGTAGTTAGTATTATTTATTAAAAAATTACTCATAGCTCGCAAACTTTAGTCACATCACTTCTCTAAGAGTGCACGCAGCGGCGACCACGGGAGGCGGTCTCTGACACAAAGACCGCAGTCCCGCTGCGTTTCTTGCCGTTGGAGACCATCAAGGTCGCGGTCGCGCGGTACCTGGAGAGACCGCGTAAAGGTTGCGGTCCCGTGACACGTGGCGCTGTCTGATTGGTCAACGGCTGTGACTGTTTGATATTTTTTTTTAATTTTTTAATTTTTATATTTTCACCTATATATATTCCCTCTCCAAAATCATTTTCCTACATCATTTTCATCTTCATCTTCTTTCATTTCAATTATTCTTCGCTAAATTCAAAAATCATGAACTGTGAGGAAAGAGAGAGGATAGCACGTCATGCAATAAATCGTGGGAAACTCGAAGAGGACATGATCGAGGAAATTTGGGCACATTTTGGTTCTAATTAGTAATTTATTTTATTTTATTTCTATTTATTATATTGTAATTTTTCAAACGTGCAATGCAATTGAATTTTAAAAACTCTCATATTAATTTATTAAAACAAAAAAAAATTAATTCAAAACAAAAAAATAATTAAACATTAAAATATTCAAAAGACCACCACTATATAACAAACACGCATGGTCGACTCTTTTTTCACTGTAAAATTATCTACCAACTTTTTTATTAAAATTGTGTCAAAGCAATAAGCCAATATATATATATATATATATAGAGAGAGAGAGAGAGAATGCTAGTCACCTCTCGGTGGGCACTTTCGTGGGCACCTCGTCGTTTTATCACTTTTGCATTGCTTCTTTTTTTTTTAATTTTTAATTTTATTATATATTCTACTATGTTAGAAATTAATTTAGAAATCATAAAATCTAAAAAATCAATGTTTAATTTGTTATTTTTTCTTTTTAACTTCAAAATATGAGTAATAAAATAAATCGAGCTTTGATTTTTATGTATTTTTTAGATTTTATGATTTCTAAATTAATTTCTAACATAGTAGAATATATAATAAAATTAAAAATTAAAAAAAAAAAAAAAGCAATGCAAACGTGAAAAAACGACGAGGTGCCCACGAAGGTCACCACCGGGAGGTGACTAGCATATTATTTCTCTCTATCTCTCTCTCTCTCTCTCTATATATATATATATATGTGTGTGTGTGTGTGGGCGAGATCCTATAAAAAATAAATTTTTGGCAAATAAATAAAAAAAATATTGCATGTTATAATGCACGGTACCTACAACTATAATGTATCGTGCATTATAATGGATTGGTCATTATAATGCATTCTCAGTATAATTATAATGCACCAGTTGATTTGAACTATAGATCACACAAAAATCAACAGTTCAGATCTTCATCATTTCTTACAAAAATAAGTTATTTTTTAATTTAATCCTTCACCTATATATAGTATACTAGTAATATTTTGGATTGGAAGTCCTGCTCAAGCGCAAAAAGTCAAGCTGTATTACTTTTCAGATGATATATTTTTTAAACAATTAACATCCCCCATTAAAAAAAAAAAAGGAAAATTGCGGTGTTTCTTCATACCATAGGCATTTCAGGTAAACGATAGCTTTACATAAGATTAATTATTAACTTAATTAAATATAATCCAATTAATAGTGAATAGTACACCTTTACCAGACCAAACAGTAAATCCGAAACTAGATATACCTAATCACGACACGTAGTAGTGTAGTGATGTGTGTAATGCATGCTAATTATTTATAATGAGAACTAAAAAAAAACAACACGCGACAAATAATCAAAGTGCTACCTAAGTCGAGACAAATGCAAAATTTCCCTTATTTCATAACAACCAATTTCAGTACGTGTCATATAATTAGAATATAACCCTAGCGTGGGACATGGTATTAAGCTAATTTAGTCAGCTCGTTTGGCACATGCACTTGCATTTTAATTTGTTCTCTTCTTTCACTTTGGCAAGTATTTTCTTTCCCTTATGCATGTATTTTAGAGCTGTCAAAAACAATTTGGTTCGTCCTGCTCGACGGACGGTCTGCATTTGACGGGAAGGGTCGGAAATTTAGATACCTATAATTATATGATTTTGGGTAGTCGGACCCATGGTTTAAAGTTCCATGGGCTTGGACTACACTGATATACCTGATCAAATTTACAAATTAAATTTTTCATGAGCTCAGTTAGGCTGACATTTTTCGACCTAACAAAATTTAGGTCGACTCGATCCGATCTGGCTTATGTCTCAAGAGTCATGGTCCGAGCATTTGACAACTCCCCACCTAATTCGTAATTAAAAAAATAAAATAATATATATATATATATATATATATATATATTTCATGATAGATTCAATTTAAGTATTTTTGTTTTATTGTTCTTATAGAAAAAACTAAAATATAAGATCAATGTCATTTGAAATTAATTTATGCATGCATTACTATTTTTGGGAGCATTTACTATCTCCAACATATCTATATAACTATAATGTTGATGAAATTCTGAAAAGTTGCACCATATTCTCGTCACGGCTCTTTTCGATATATTTTTTTCTGGGGTCAATCCGTACCTACTGTCATAGTGATTATTATTTTTCTTGAGTGTTATACACTTGGATCTTAATGCATATTGTTGCAAAAAAATTCAAAGCTTGTCGAATTTTCTACCTTCCTAATTAAATTGGAAATAGTATGTGCGTCCAAATGTGCCACTCGTTTAAACTAAGTTGTCATAGAAATTTTAGCAGGAAAATTAAGTACTATTGTGGAATTAATTAGTTTGACACATTGACTCTTGTGTATCGACGGCAAAGAAAACTCCCAATCCATCTTATTGTATCATACTTGAACATGTCGTTTTCAGTTGTAACATACATACATATGTGTATAAACAAAATAAATTCGTATTAAAATGAAAAGATGAAATGAATATGAAGGTGATGTAGTTAAGTTCGGTTTTGAAAGTTACGCGTATAATGTGTCAATTACCGTGAAGGACTGGGAATAATTATGGCGCAATTAATTGGTCAAATTCTACTATCCGTCTTAATTAATTGCTCTAATATTTTAATACACTATTTCACAGCTTATCTCTCACTCTAGTTAACCTTAAAAACATTTTTTCAATATCGTAGACTTACTTTAAAGAATTAAAATCTTCTACACATTTGATATGATTACCAATCAACCAACACTGCACACTTACACATATACCCTATACAGTTTGATAAATATGTTAATCTGAATTAATAAAAATATTAAAATGGACCCAAATTATTTTGTTTATATTTCCTATTGTTCGTCAATGTTTCAATTTGACTGGACTGTGACCTTAACGCAATATTCATGAAATATCACAATCAATAAATCAAATAAATATTGCCACGTATATTGCTAATATTGTTATTTGTATATTACACTTTTCTTTTTCTAAAAACTAAAATGAAATGTATTGAATTATTTTTAAAAATATAATGTATAATGTATTAGTACTGCATTATGAAAATTATTTTTTAAAAAAAACACTATTGCATACTTTAATACGTACGTATATTTACTCAAACAAAAACAAAACAAAAAAAAAAAACTTATATCGTGTACGCACGACAAATTATATGGCCAAACATAATTTGACCAAATTAATACTACTTCGCTATCATTGGCAATGAGATATACCTAAGTTGTATACCTAATTAATGATATTCCAAATACGCGCACACACATCGTGTCGTTCAAATTCAAAATAGAAATTGAACTCGACCTAAATTGTGTGCCTAATTAATGTGTTTTTTCCACATGATCAGTCAAAATAGTTGGTTTGTTAGCACATTAATATAGCAAAATTTAATTGATTGCGAGTTTACCCTGATATTAAGAATGATGGTACTTTAATAAATAAGCATAATCAATGCAATAAACTTCGTTTTCTTAGGAAAAAAAAAAAAAAGATCCAATTGGCTGAAGTCTGTATGATACATGAAATACCCTATTATTCGAAGCGAAGATCACTGGATTTAATTTTCGCAAATTACCTTTTCTTTAGATTTAGAAAAGGAAAAAAAAAAAAAAAAAAAACTCTGTTTGAGAATATTTTAAGTCAATAATAATATGTTATTGCAGGATGAAATGTTTCAAAATTACCGAGCTTCTAGAATAATAAGTTGAAAAATTATGCACCTAGGCTCAAATAGCAATTGTATGGGTGTCTTCAAACAAAAAGAAAAGGATATTATATGATTCAAAATCAGAAAAAGAAAGTGTCCATAAGAAAAATAAAGAGCTTCTAGAATAGAAGATTATTTGCAGTTTTGAAATAATTAAACAAGGCCACGCATGTCCAACGCTATCTTAAATTAAATACAGTACAAATTTAGCTACAAATGAAAAATTACTGCCTTTTTTTTTTGTTTTTGAAGAGATGAACGATTTTTTTTCTTTTTTTTAATATTCCACCCATCTATCATCTTTTTGCACAAAAAATAGAAGTACTGATTACTAGATAGTGTGATATTCCTTATGTCCCATTTAATGAGTTCTAAAGTAATATTTTATACATAACATATATTATATCTATGAGACTAATGAAAAAGGACAGAGAAAGTATAATGGTAAATTCTAAGTGCAAAAAAATAAGGGCGGAGCACTGAGGGAGTACTTCGTATATATGTCGCGGGCTGGGCGCACTTTTTTTTACACGCTCTTTTGTTAGAGTAATTAGAAATCTTATTATATACAAAATGAGGCTTCAAATTAAACGACGATGCAGGTTTTGCCGTTTTGGGTGCAATTAAGATTTTAGTTGTTTTCCATTTTGGTTAATAGGCCGAGAAACTAGTTTTCCTTTGCTATTACTACTTCCATCTCAACTAAGTAGTTTCATTTGCTTTATTGACATTTTCGGCACGCGTTTTATACCAAAACCTAATACGAGTTTTAAAATATAATTTTGAAGTATTTTTTCTTTTACGGGATACTAAATAAAACAAATGAGACTACTTAGTTGAGATGGAGGTAGTACAACGCTAATACAATTTATTTAAATTGATTGATTTGATACTAAAGACTAAAGTCACACTCAATGATGCTAAACAATGCTTTCTATTTTCATTATAATTGTGAAATACGCGTTAAGGCATGATGTATACAGCTATTAATCTTCTAGCCTAGGTAAGTTGTAAGTTAACGTAGTTGAATATAAGAAAATGTAAATAAATTGAGGGGACCTAAATGGGCTTATTATTCGCAGATGGAGCCTACGTGAATTGATAGACCAACAAGAATCACTAACAATGTCATTAGTCCATGAAAGGAAATAATTGGCTACTGAACTTCTTTAGTATCGGTAATTGATCATATATATATATATATATATTGAAAATAATTGATCTTTTTTTATAACAGGAGAAAGTGATTATTGTTATAATAATTGTTTTTTTGTTATAATAATTGCTTTTGCCTCAATAATTTATGGGATTGTTAAATCATATACAGTGATATGGAGTATATATATATATATATATATATTCGAAATTCGACTGGTATCACTAATCACTTTATAATATATTTTATAAATAAAATGTTAAATAATATATTTTTCTTTACAAAAATTTGACAATAATAAGTATTGATACATACTAAAATAATTTTAAAATTTATTGGCCAACTGACCACCTCAAAATTAGTTTTGTGTCTAATATATTGTAAAGTATCTTAACCTTATTGGCCAATGACCTTTCTTTACAAAAATTTGACAATAACAAGTATTGATACATACTAAAATAATTTTAAAATTTATTGGCCAACTGACCATCTCAAAATCAGTTTTGTGTCTAATATATTGTAAAGTATCTTAACCTTATTGGCCAATGATCACCTAAAAATTGGTTTTGTGTCTAGCTAATATATTGTCACGATTCTTAAATCAAAAAATATATTCTTTGTTATAACAATTTGACAAATATATTATAAATACTAATTGGTCAACGGGCCACCTCAGAATGCTCATTTTGTGTCAATAAAAATTTGACAATCATAGTTATCTACATATACTGAAAAAAATTCAAAAACATTATTGGCCAATGGCTACCTCAAAATTGATTTTGTGTGTAGCTAATATATTGTCAAGTATCTTAAATTAACCTTTTTTTTGTTACAAAATCTGAAAATCATATTTCAAACTTATTGGTCAACGGGCCACCTCAAAATGCTCATTTTGTATTAATAAAAATTTGACAATTATAGTTATCTACACACACTAAAAGAAAAATTGAAAAACTTATTAGCTAATGGACCACCTCAAAATTGATTTTGTGTATAACTAATTTATTGTCAAGCGTTTTAAAGTAATATATATATATTTACAAAAATTTGACAATTATATTTCAAAAACTTATTGGCTAACGGGCCACTTCGGAATACTCATTTTGGGTCAAAAAAAATTGACAATCATAAAAAAACAATCTTATAGGATTTGCCGTGGAAATATATTACTCCCTTTGTCCCTCATATATATATGGTTATTACCCGTTTGGGACGAACCCGATATATATGTGTCTACCTTAAATAGAAAGATTCTCTTATCAAAATTACTTATTCACCCTCACTTTCTACCTACTTTTCCCTACTTCTCTCTATTTTATCTTACTTTTCTCACTTTATACCAATTTTTTCTTAAACTGCACGTCACTTCTCTCCCCACATATATATAAGGGACGGAAGGAGTATAAAAATATCTTATTTTGATATCTTATAGTAAGATCCACACGACTATGTGGAATTAAATTATTATTATTATTATTATTATTATTATTATTATTATTATTATTATTATTATTATTGATTTTAAAAGAATAAATATATAGATTTTTAGATAAATATGGAATGAAGGATGTAGAGAGTGCCACGTAAGCATGCCGATCGAAGCGGTGCTCTGAATCGGCAACGGACCTAATTTAAAATATATACCCAAAATACTAAACCCTACTAAAAAAATATGAACCCTACAAAAAAAAAAAAAAAAAAAAAAAAAAAAAAAAAAAACCTCAACACTAAGAATAATAAAGAAAAAAATGAAAAGCCAACATAAACATTTGAGTTCCCCGTAAGCATACCCATTGACGTGGTGCTCCGAGTTCGGAGCGGAACTAATTTAAAATATATACCCAAAATACTAAACCCTACAAAAATAATAATAATAATAATAATAACAAAAAATCCTAAGAAATAATAAAGAAAAAATTGAAAAGCCAACATAAATGTTTGAGTTCCCCTTTTAACATCCATGTGTATTTCGTTGTCTGATTGATTGATTTTGAATTTGAATATATTTATATAATTTGTATGATATAAATATTAATTAATATGCAAAATAAAAATGAATTTTGGATTAGAAAGATATATCTATTTATATAGGTTCTCCACAAATTCAATGTGAGATTTAAGAAGATGTATCTATTTATATAGGTTTTCCACCAACAAATTTCGATAAAAATTCAATGTGGGATTGAAGAATAGAAAAATAAGAGTAGTGTTACTTGGATTAGTTGTTGGGGTTGTTGTGTATAGCTAAAGCAAAAACGTGTTTTAGTATATATGACATGTATTCCACTGGTAACAATCACCTAACTGAATAAATATATTAATAAGAATAAGCCATATATCATGTTTTAGAACACGTGGACGGCTCGGGTATCGGGGAGATCACGCAGCGTTCGATAATAATTATTAGATATAAACAGTGTCACAATCGAGATAGCTCAGGAAAGCTATCGGTTTAGACTGCAACATAACGGTAGTGGCGGGTCTCAGTCGCTAGTTATGTTGGTACGGTGGAACGTATTGACAGGATCGAGTGAGATAAGGTTCTTCTGATACTGACCCTAGCAATAGGTGAAGAACTAGAGATCTCGGCATTTAGAGATATGATCTTAATCTCGATAGGCTATTAGATATATATGTGTTGTTCATTGTTACTTTGATTTGCAAGATAAGGGTCTATCGCAGCATCCCTGATGACTTGCCTCTTGGGTAACATGAGGATGCATAGTATGTCTAATTAGTTGTATCGAGACACCGTGTCCGTATTAGGTTGAGAGATATCCCCTCAGGGAGTTCACAAAGTTTATTATACCAAGTCATGCATGCAGATTAAGTTCAAGTATAATAATAAGGGGTGAACGGGTACTACTTGAGGAAAATAAGATATTAATTAATTATGAGCAGTCAGAGGAGTTCTAATTAATTAATGGATATCGGAATCACTAAACACGGGGATAACTCTAAATAAAGTATCAGCCTCAATCTACAACTTGGGACAGAGCGGTGATTCAGTTGTGATTCTTTAGTGGAATGCGTCACAGCTCTAATGAAATAAATATTCTGGGTTGATCATGGAATTATTTCATTAGGTAAGACTAAACTCTGTCTGGTACATAGATCCCTGGGATAGCCCAAGAGCTCTTCAGGAAAGGAATTCAAGTTATTATTGAGGGATATCAGTTTTGGACTGAAAAGAGGCATTATGGGCTTGAGCCCATAATGTGGCGCCTACAGTGATGTAGGTGGCGCCTATTTCTCTTTTGGCGTCCATCTAGGCTCAATAATTGCACTCTGGTTAAATATTTCATTTGGAATAAATTAATATCTAATTAATTAAGATTTATTCTTAATTAAAGAATTAGATAATTAATTTAATATTTACATATAATATTTTCCTTATAATAATTATGATTAATTCTAATTATATTTAATTAGAATTTGTTCCAATAATTATTAAACTAAACCGGGCTTTATTATTAAAAAGCATGTGACTTAGTGAACAAGGAAAAGAGGCGGCACCTCCTCTTATAAATAAGGAGGAGGAGATTCTCAAAACCTAATCTAATCTCATTCTTGAGGAGTCGCCGGTTTTGAGTGCAGAAGGGAGTTCCAAGTTCCAAAGTTCTGAGACGCCCACACAGTCGGAGAACTTCAAGGAAAGGGATCACATCCCAGTAATCTAGACCTGTAGATTACTCCATCTGCAATCGAGAAAGGTATCATCTCGTGACTCAATGCGTGATGTAATTGCATGTAAATATGATACCACAAATTATCACATCCAATTCGAAGATCCAGTGGGAAAAAAGAACGCTTTCAAGCAGCGGTTCCATCAACTGGTATCAGAGCCACGGTTCTAGAATTGGCTCTGTGATATTTTGATTAAATTTATGTTCATGCATTGAAGTCAATTATGCTATAATGTGTGCATGCTGCTGTCCGGGAACAACGTGTGTTGTTTTTTATCCCGTTTTTATCGTTTTTCGTGTTGGTTTTTGAATCGGTGATAAATAAGGTACCAATTAGAATATGATTCATTTTTCTGTAAATTTCTTTTGTATTTCGATTTCTTGTAAAAATTGTACGGTGGAGATCGAGTGAAAGAAATTGAAGAACGAGCACGAAGATCGAGGAAGACGGCGGAGGCGACGACCGCGCAAGGCGGCGCGTCGCACACACGCGCGCCATGGTCGATCAGCGGCTGCAGCTGTTTCAGATTGTGGTTCAGCCCACCACCTTCGTCGTTCACGATGGCTAGCCCTAGGGTTTAAACCCTGGGCGGAAGCGGCGTCGGAACGGAGGTGGCAGGAGACGGCGGATGTCGACGGGTGCAGCAGCGGCGGCGGCTGAAACCCTAAGGGTTTCAAGCTGCGCGCTGCTGCTGCGATCTTGATCAGGCGGAGGAGGCTCGGATGAGCCCAGCACCTCGGTGGTGCTGGGCAGACTCGGACGACGAAGGAGGCACGGCGACGGGCTGACGGGGACGACAGCAATCGGTGGAGGCGCAAACCCGTTAGGGGCTGTGCGTTGCTCGTCGTCTTCTTCGTCAGGGCTCGTTCGTGCGACGGCAGCATCCCAACACCGTTCCAGGTGCTGGACGGTGATGGTGGAGTGCGGACGGCAGCGGCGGAGGCGGTAGCTGAACGGGTCAGCAGCCATGGCGACAGGCGGCGGCGAATCTTCACCGCGCGCGGACTTGTTGCCTTGCTGCGGCTGTTCTGCCTGCTGCTGCTCGCCGAGGTTTGAGCTCGGTGCCTTCTTGGTACCGGGGAGCTCGTCGTTCGAGTGGGAGCGGCTGCGGCGACGGTGGCTCGTCGGATTTGCTGCAGCGGCGGCGAACCGAGGGTGAGACGACGACGGCGGTGGTTTTGAATGCGGGCCGGGTCGGGGCTGGAACGTGGGCTGGGCTGCAAGGGACGCACCCAGCCTGACACGGTTCAGCCCGTGAAATCCGGGCGTGTTCGCGAATTCCGGTGAGCGTCGCGGCAGCGCGTGCATTGCACGCGCGGCTCGGCGGCGGCGCATGTCCTGAAAATGTGGCGATCGAGGGCGGATGGTGTCCTTCGGGGCATGAGCTGCTCCTCGACGTCGATGGGGGCTAGGGTTTTCCGAAACTTTAGCATGATCATCGACGGTTAGGTTTTTCGTAACCTAATTCGTTCCAAAATTAATTCGTCTTGTCTCATTTTGGAAATAGGGAATTCCGCGTCCTAATTCCATTTCGAGTTGATTGCTATTTTTAGAAGGTGGACTTGAAGATCGAGAAGAGACTTTCCAAATTTTGAAGACCGAAGCTTGTTTCGGATTTTAATTAATTAAATATAATAGATAGGTTTTATCCTTCCCGGTCGGCAGCCTATTTATTTGTTTTAATTAATTATGCATGCTATGGATGGTTTAAATTATGCAATGTGATGAAAGCATATTTTTGCATGTTATTGTTGCTATATTAAATGCGTAATAGAAACGGACATGCCTAGGGTGTCATAGCATGGTTTTTCGATTTCAAAAGCGAGCATGTTTTATTACTTTGTCCATCGCTAATATTATAAAAATCACATATTTAATAAGATCTGAATTTTAGTATTACTTGGTTGTTTGCGTTGATCTTAATATTATCGTAATTCTATTGCTACATGAATAAATAAGATGTCCAAATTATATATTTATTCAACTAATGTAATTTGGAGTGGTGTAGCGTATGCTATAGTATTAGCTTTGTTAAATTATTATTTTGGTTGATAATTGTAATGTTTATAAGCTATTGTTGGATATAGATGTATATATATAACATATAAAACCGAATATAAGATTAAAACAAGTAGATACTAAATAGTAGGGGTGAGCACGGGTCGGTTAACCAACCATTTTACACCTAAAAAAACTGACCATGCGGTTTTTATCGGGTCGGTTAACCATTATAAATTAAAGAATAAAGACCAAAAACCATGAAAGCGGTTAACCGTTTATCTAACGGTTAACCATAAATAAAAGAAATATTCTATTTTCTATAGTTCATAATAAGAAAATTCGAAAGAATTCATATCTTAGAATATACATGCAAAATAAATAATTTACAAAAATTAAAAAATAATGAAATTAAATTGCATAATCCTAATAGAATAAGCTTTGCAATTACTTAAACTACTCAGAATCAGGTGATATTCTCTCAAACTTTGTTAGTAATATTTAATAATAATAATATATATATATATATATAATATAATATGTATATATATAAAATCATATATTTATTTAATTGGTACCGATTCGGTTAACCGCCGGTTTTTTAGGCATAGAAACTGAAACCGAACCGTTAGAGTCGGGTTTTGAAAATTAGAAATAAAAACCGAACCATATGGTTCGGTAACCCATATTTTCGGATCGGGTTCGGTCTGGATAGTCGGTCGATTCGGTTTTTTCGGTTTATTATGCTCAACCCTACCGAATAGAATTAGATGCATATGTAGATAGATTATAGGCAATATTAATTTATATTTAAATAATAATTAATATGTATAAATATATCAATTTTAGATAAATAGATAATGGATGATTGTTTCACCTAAAATTAGTGCTAGCAATATACTATGTCTATCATAGACTAACTAAGTAAAACCCGAATATCGAATCTCGAGGAAAACTTAACAGGGTATTTAATTCTGTGATAACACACACACTAAACACTATAAGAAAGTAAGTAAAAGATTATTTAAGAGTTTTGAATTAATACTTAGGCAAATAAGTTAAACAAAAGCAATTAAAGATAAGCAAATAAATAAGTAAAGCAATTAAATCTTAAATCTAAACTTAAAACTAAGATGAAAGCTATAAATCTAAACCTAGGTAAGTATTTAAAAATAAGCAAGAAAGAAAACAAGTAAAACTAATCTAATGCAAACGAATTTAAACATGCTCTTGAAAATAAATCTAAGTAAATTAAAGCAATGAATTAAGACTTGGAAAAATAAATAAAATAAATCAAACAACGAACATGCAAGAACTTATAAAACGAATCTAAGAACAAAGCAAGACAAAGAACTTAAATGAAATAAGCAAACGAAGAACTAGAGATTAAAGAAGAAAATTGAAAGCTTGAATTAATGAAACTCGAATCCGGATCCTCGAACTTTTAAAGCAAAAATCTAAAGTTAAACTAGAGTATTTGAAAGCTAAAAACTAATGCAGGCCAAAAGGTCCTTTCGTTCTCCAGAAGATTATATATATATATAGGTTTGGAAAAACCTATTCTAACTAGGAAATAAAGTACTAAAGTCGGCCCGAGTGAGCGGCCGCTCACTGTCTTTTGCGGAACTTCGAATCCTGGCTGAGCGGCCGCCAGCTAAGGGTGAGCGGCCGCCAGCCTCTTGCTACGGATTTTCTTCCTTGTTTTCTCCTTCTTTTGAGCTTTTCCTCCTCTTCTCGACTCTTTCATCCTCTCAAACCTTGAATCCACTTTTCCTACACTTGAGCACCATAAACACATAAAAACAACAAAAACTAAAACAAAACACACTCAATTTAACTAACAAAACACACACAAAAACATATGAAACAATGATGTAGGAGACGCCACGTATGCACGTTGATTGTTGTAGTGCTCCGAATTTGCAACATAATGGATATATGTATTGTAGGGCAATCAATTTTTGACAAGACTTGATAACCCGACACGAACACGATATGAAATTAATGGGTTTGGGTTGGGGCTTATCGGGTTCGTGTCACTATCAGGTCGACCCAATAAGGACCTGAAAATATCGTGTCAGGTTCAGGCCGGGTTCGAGTCGGGTTCAGGTAACCTGCTAAGAAAAAATTAATTTTTTTTTTTATTTTTACTAATATATTATTTTAATAATTTCTATGTGATTGTAAATTCTTATTCTATGGATTTGTTTTTATTAATATGAGTATTATGAAGTTATGAACTATTAAGCATTAAATATTTGTTATTGCATCATGTTTATCAGGTTAGTATCGTGTTAGGTCATATCAGGTTAGTATCGTGTCACTATCGTGTTCGTGTTGACTCGAAAAAAATTGTGTTCGTGTCGAGTTCGAGTCGTGTTCAGGTTTCACTGGTTCAGGTCGGGTTAGTGTTCAGGTTTAGGAAATCCTTAACAGGTCGTGTTCAGGTTTGGGCTTAACAGATTAGGGTCGTTATCAGGTCGACACGATAACGACCCGATTGACAGCCCTAATGTATTGTAAGCCTTAAATATTAATTAGTGATGCGGTGTAGTGGTTTAAGACATAGTATATTATGTGGGAGGCATAGGTTCGAATCCTCCCATTCTCATAATTAAATTTTTAAATTTTATAAACTATTATAATTATAATAATTAATATTAATGTATATAGATAATAATTAATATGTATAAATATATACTATATTTTAGATAAATAAGAATGAAGGTCGTAGGTGATGCCACGTAAGCATATGAATTAATGTGGTGCTTCGAATCCGTTATGGAATTAATTAATTAATTATATATATATATATATATATATATATATATATATATATCTATTACACACACACACACATATATATATATATAATCTCAAATTTTTAGGATTATTTTTCTAAATTAGCATATATTTGACATTAATTTACTTAATTTCAATTGTCCACATCGATTATGTCCCGTCCTGATTTCCGAGGGAAGGCGTACGCACCATAGGTGTGACTAGAGATTAGAATAAAGAAGTGGAGATTGAAAGGGGGATCAATTCATTTCAATAATGGAATTTTACTTCCCAAAAAGTTTGACAGGATAAAAACAACATCAATATACCCAACTTAACATACATATCATTATACTAGGATCGCATATGATTCGGCTCAACGAATCAACATAAGGTCATCATTTCAATGCATAGATGTCGAGTTTGAGTTATCAATAATAGGTAATTAATAAGTTCACACTGCAATATTCTCGTGCTTAGCAAAAGGAATACATTCAGAGAAAGTTTAACAAAAAATAGTCCCAGACTCAACTCCGCTCCGTCATCACAGCTCCATCAACCTCGAAATATTTGAGATGTCTGGATAGGGCACTAATGTACTCGGTGAGCTACATACTTTTATCAACAATTTATGAAAATTTAATAAACATAGAGCAAAACAATATGAAACATAATGATAGACAACCATAACAATTTATGACGGCATATCATTTATTTTAACCCCGATTATTTAGTACGTCAGGTCAATCATTTTTCTTAGCCCCAAGCTAGAATTTTAGTTAAACCTTGGAACGAACCTCTATCGTGATAACTTTAATCCTAGCCATAGTCGGATCGAACCACCATCGAGATAGCATTCTTATTAGACCTCGAGACGAACCACCGTCAGGTAAAGTTTGAGTTAAATCCTGAGACGAAGCCACCATTGGATTAACTTCGTTGTCAAACCTCGAGACAAGCCACCGTCGGGTCAACTTCAAGCCACCATCAGGTCAATTCTCTGGTCTGACCCCGTGATGAACCAATCAAGATGACTCCATATTGTTACACAATAACAATTTTTCATTTTCAAACAACCATGTAGCATGTACTCCCTCCATCCCACTTCATTAGTCCCATTTTTTTTCGCATGTCCCATTTATTAGTCTCATTTCTATAAAAGGAAGGGAATTAGTGGTGGATAATGCCTCTTAATGTACTTTATCTCACATGACATTAATTATTGTGCTAAAAACAAATAGGACTAATGAAGTGGGACAGAGAGAGTACAACTTATATCCATACATGAAGTAAAACACACCTTTGAATTCGTAGAAGAATGACCGGTCTTGATAAGAAATACCTAAAGTTAACGTCCATGTGAATAATAAGAATTTAAATTCTTAAATAATTCAGTCTCTTAAGGGAAAATATAACAACTTTCCTTATTTTCTTATTAACAAATATGTTTAAGGATCATTCACCTCGGATGCTTGTGTATGTATGAGCGCGTTGTGTCGTATTAAAAAAATGTTAAGGGTTAACAAGTTAATTTGAAAACCCTTTAAATCTTATTATTAACTGAATAGCCATTATTATTATTATTATTATTATTATTATTATTATTATTATTATTATTATTATTAGGAGTCCGATTGTTTAATTAATAGGGTGTGATTATTCATTGAATAATTTATTGGGGATTAGGATAATTTCCGGAACATAATTTGCTGTATATTAAAGTAATAAAGTGTAATAATTAATTAAGTCTTCATTAACTTTAAAAGCCCTAAAGATTAGTAAAACTTAATCCATTAAATTAAATCCTCAAGCCCACAGCCAGATTTTATTTTATTATTACAGCACCAACCTGCAACACTTATGGCTCAGCTTAATTAACTCAAATCCAACCCAAATAATTCTATTCAAGCCCATGAAGATGAAGAAAACATTTAGGAAACGCTGAATCAATTACTTGATCAAACCTCATTTTCGGCCCTCTTTTTCTCCCTGAGCTCTCACGACTCTCACTTGAGAATGCATAGAACGCGCAAGATTTGAAAGGAAGAAGATCAAGTACACTGGCCGCCGCCGTCGCCACTTGTCGTCTCGTCTTGAGCTCAGGCATTGCTTTTATATCAAAATTCTTCAATTCGGAAACAGTTTTACGCAGATAAGGTCATCTTTTTAATTCGTGTGATTTTTTGTTAGCGCTTAGTTTGTTATGGTAGAGATGAGAAATACCACATTTTTTACGAGACATTGTGTTTGATTTTATGAATTTTAGTGATAATAGAGATGGAGAATACACTGTTTTGTTTGCTTCCATGGTTTTGGAGTGAATGATAAAGTTCTTCCACAAATTAAAAGGGTGCACTCATGCTATTTGATGAAATGCCTCACCAGTTCAAGATGTTGAAATGCTGTTTGCCTTGAAATTCTATGTTGCTGTAATGAATTTGAAATTACCACCAAGTTTTAGCTGAGCTGATGAACTAATTAGAAATTCAATTGGCTATTCGATTTGGAAACTTCCACACTAAGAGCAGACCTCTTATTTGCTAAAGTGTGAATACTATGTGTATGGGTATCGTAGGTATGATGTAAGATAAAAAAAGAAAAGGAACATAAAATCAATAGAACAGATCTATTTCTTTTACCGGACCTGAAGCAAGAAGAAAAAGTGATGAAGCCTTTATGTCAAGCTTGTCTAGGTTGATTATTCGACTCCCCATCTTCAAATCTGAAGTAAGAAGTTCTTTTTGCGGTGAAACTTGAACTTGACTTGGTTGATATGATACCTGCTTCCTCTCTAACGACTTGAGTTTGAGCATGTTGCTAGTGATTTTCCTAAGCTAGTCAAGAGGCTACCAGAGATGGATATGGCAAAAATAACTTACTTATTTGCTAATGTTATCTTTCAGTTACCTGGAAACAAGCTTAAACTTGGTTATGTTGAAAGTCATGCTTGTTGACCAAAACATAAAGCATGGTAATGCTGTTTATATAGGCGAAGTCTGTTTCTCCTAGTGAGCTTATACGATATCCATGAGTTGCTAATTTGCTATTTATGTCAATTCGAATTCGACTGGTTGATAAATTTTCAGCTTTTACATCCAACTGTACAAGTGACTCCTTTGTATGTTGAAAATGGGACTGGAAGCAAGTGCTTTCTATTTGTCTGAAGTGGATGGTAGCAGTTTTGCAAGCAAAAGATTCAGAGGAATGGGCTTACAGAGGAGAAGGAGCTGTGAACCTAGTTCTTGCTTACTGTGGAAGTTCTCCTCATTTTGTACGATTCTATTTCTCTAATTTTCGTTTTATGATTGTTATACATCTTCTAGAATTATGATAAATTTGATGTGCATTATTTGCTTACTAGTTAGAAGGAAAAATGATTAAGTCACTATAAATGTGTTTCTACCTTTTACATCTTTTGGAAGCTGGTCATCAACTTAGGCAGTTAGGCTAGCTGAAATTCCTTTTATTAAAAACTATGGTGTTCATTCCTTGTCATGGATGAAAAAACTTTATGTAAAAGAACTTTTGTTTGCACTTAATAAATGTGTTGTGTTGATAATGAACTTTGTGCATGTAAGAGAAACATGATTTCTTAAGAATTAAAAAGGTAAATCTCTTTTTGATAAAAGCAATCACTACTTTAGTCATGTGCAAGAGTAGAATTCCTTGAGGAGAATGATCTCAGGTATCAATACTGTCATTTATGATGTAAAGAGAAATCTTGGATGCATACGTCGATCGTTAAACTAGACGCTATGGACTATATAGATGCCTCGGTGTATTTACTGTTTTCTATTGCATCTAGGTTGGAAAGGTTTTGAAGATACAAAAAGTTTCAAATGATAGACCTGAATGTGAGAATGGTCATTCAGCTCTAGTCAACCAGGAATGCCTATTGTTGGGAAAATTTGAAGACATAGTTACAGCACCTACGAAGGAAATTGCAGAGCATCTGTATGTGCAGAAAGTTATGTGCCCTCTGTTGGGATATGAGCATGTTGACTCAGGGGTAAGATTTCTTTTGCTTCTCGTATTGCAATCTCTGATTCTACTTGTTTTAGAATCTTAATCATGTTCTATTATAGCATCACGGTGTTTGTTATCCTTGCTAGCTTTCTTGTGTCCAACACTTGCACGTCAACAGACGTATTTGAGTGTACAAATTGTAGCAACTTTCTTTCTCTTGTAATAAAATGTAAAAGATTAATGTTCTCTTATCTCTTTTAATCGGACATATTATGGTTTCTCGCCATAATGGATTTATACTCTTAACTGCCATATCTACTTATTTCACCAAACAAAGCACACAATTGAAGAATAATGGAAGTATTCATTTTAATAACTCAGTCATTTGTTTCTGGTGAATGACTATTTTGTCTAGCATAACTGAAACGTTGGAATTTTAATTGCAACTTGCAGATCCATGTTCTAGTGTCGCGAGAATTTTTGGAGGCAGTTGAAAAAAAGGTTCTTTGTCAGCGTCCATCATGGCGTGTTGATGCTGCCAGAGTCAATCCCCTCTGTGATTCAGTTCTTCTAATTGCTGATCATTCAGTGTTTCCCCGTGGTATGAAATGCATCCTAAGATTGTCTGGATCGATAAAATCATTTCTTGCATTTCTCCAATCAAAGATGATTTATGCGATTTGTATTTCAGTGTATGCTTGCTCGAGCCTCTCCAGTGGCAAATGCTAGTGTAATTTTAATACTGAATCACTATTGAATGTTGGGAATTTCCAATTGCAGCGGGGTGGGTCATATACAGATAGATGTGGGTGTATTGTTGGGACACAATTTTAAAGATTAACATACTGGCTTTATCTATGTAATTTATGCCCAATTATGTCAATACTTATCATGGATTACCTTTCAAAAACCATTATCCAATTCAGGTGTATAGTAGCTGTAAACAACTGAGATTAATAGTGATGAACTTTCATGTGAGTGCATTCCTAATTGTTGGAGTACAACGTGTTAATCCTAGTATTTCTTTCAGTTTCAGGTTCTCTCAAAGAAGATTTCTGTGTGTCTGTGAGATAAAGGTGCTTTCCTAGTGCTTTTCTCCTGCACACGTTCATTATATCTACCTATATATGCTCATTGTATCTTCCTATATGTGTTCATTGTTTCTGGACTAGAGATGCACACTATCTTAACAATGTTTGTAGGAGTTCATAACGTTTTCCACTTTTTTCTCCTGCAAAACCAGCCCAAATGTGGATTTCTTCCTACTTCAGAATTTATAGCTGAGGAAAACGCTGTAAAAAAGAGAATTACTCGCTTTAAGATGCACCAAGCTCTAAAATTGCATCAAGGGAAGGTAATACCTAACACCTGATCTAATTTTATTATCGATGTGTTGTTGCCGCGTGTCAGCTGTAGCAATGAGGAGGCACTCTTTCTGCATTTTTAGACTGTTAACTAATTTTATAGTTACATAAGTGTTTCTTCAAACATAACTGATGGAGATTCTTATCGTGCAGATATCTCAAATAAGTAAATATGATCCCCTGGGTCTGTTTTCTGGATCCAAGGATAGAATACAAAGAGCAATTAAATCCTTCTTTCTTACTCCTCAAAATAATTTCCGGGTTTTCTTGAATGGCTCTCTTATTTTTGGAGGCATGGGTGGTGCTGCAGACAGCACTTATTCTGCAGTTGCTCAATCATTCCATGACGGACTTAAACATGTTATTTCAGCAAAAGATGGGATGCACATCAATGGTTTTGTGGATCTGTTCACTGAAACTATTTTTAAGTCTGGCTTGTTGAGCCGGCTTCTTGAAGTACAGAAGCTTGATGCCATTGATATTGAAGGTGCAATTCATGCCTACTATGATATTATTTCTCACCCTTGTGTGGTCTGTCAGCAAATAGGTGGAAACAAATTGTCAGTAAGATATTCATCTATTCATTCAATGCAAAGCGATGAAAAAGTAAAAATCGTGAGGGATTACTTGATATCAGCCACTGCAAAGGACCTAAGTATGATGATTAGTTTTAGGCCTAAAGGAAATATGGATCAAGAGTCTCCATATCGTGATGTCTTTCTGGAATCAAGCAAGCAAACTTTTTGTTACAAGGTGGACACTAAATCAATCCTTCTATGTATTTATCATTAGCATTTTTAGGAATTAATAGTCTGTTATGGAATATGGATCAAGAATTTTTTTAAGAAGCATGGACTTGCTGTTCAGTGCTACCTGCATGTTGTGAACAATGTTTTAAAAAACGAAATTGGGAACTGAGGCTTTTTCCTATAGCATCACGAGGCGTAAGAATCGATTCGAATCGAGGTGTAGGCCTTAAATAAAAAAAATAGTTTCATAGCTATACAGATTCAAAAAAATACTAAATTCATAACATAATAACTAAGTTCAATACTACAAACTCAATACGGGAGCTGCGGCAGACCTGTGCCGGAGCCACAACTTGCAAAAGGAAGAGGAAGAAAGCAGGTTCTTTAACCGTTTTTTTCAAATCACTCTGAATTAGGGGTGAATTAGGTCACCATCTTTAAAGCCCATAACAGTTTTGGTGTTTAATTGTAAAGCCCAAATGAAATTGGCTTCAATTAAATTAAAACAATTTAGTTTTTGACTTCACGTCTGATTCTTACGCCTTGACTGCCTCAGCGCGATTATGATTCAGTTCCTACGTCTCAGTTAACAGAGGCACACGTTTCACTTTTGGCCACTGAGGTATTTTTATTTTTACGGGATACTACGAGTGTCGTAGTATCCCGTAAAAAGAAAAACACCTGAAAAATTCATTTTAAAACTCATCAACGAGAAGCGTGGATATGCGTACCGAAAATGCCAAAAAGAAAGGTCTCACGAATCTTGAGCCGGAGGGAGTATATGTTTATCTGTTTTGCATGTTATAGTTTTATCTGATCACAGTACATTACAATCTCATAGGCATCTTTCATTGACCTGGACATGAAACCATTGAGGAAAATGGAGTATTACTATGAGTTGGATCAACAAATAGTCAACTACTTTGTCCAGATGGTAAAGGATAGGGATGCGCGGGAGAGCACTCAGGAGTCATTGAAGTCTCGCGTCCCAGTGTGAAAAACGGTGGTATGTTCTTGATTTTCTTAAAAAAATTATTTGCAAAATTCAAACTGAACCCAACAGTTTAAACTTTTGTATTGTTGCTGAACATGTTTATGCTTCTGCTTCTCCCTTCCTCTCTCCTTTTCAAAAACACCTATCCCCGTGAGTATGTGCCAGATTTTGGCCTGTGGATAATGACTTGGTATCATGAGTTGAATACAGAACACAAAAACAAAAGAGGGGTGAGCGATTGGTTTTTGCTCCTTGCTTGGTGCTCAACTCTGAATTGAAGGCTTCACATTTGTTCAAATTTATGTTAGGTATCCAGACATGTTAGTCTACAAAATTCTTCACCATTTAGGAATATCAGTGAGGATGACTCTGTTAGTAGAAGGCTCCGACAGAATCAGATTCAACTTATCTAAAATGCATATTTTTAGTTTCCAAATCTCGGCGCCTCAACACGCAAATGCACCATTTTGGCATAACTTGTATCCAATTGCACTTTTTGTCTCACTTTTTGCCACTCTTTAAGACTTTTTTTTACACACTTCACCTTATGATTCCCTTGACATGCATATTTTCATTCAACCATGTCCAGACAAAATTTGTTGTAGATTCACCGTATTTAATAAAGTTTCATCAAGGCTAAGCATTTCTGTCATGTAGGTTACATGTACTGGTCATTCTGTGTCTCCTGTGCGCTTTTGTATTCCAGTTCCAGAGCTCCATTTAAGTTTGGTTTCTCAACAATTGATTGCTTCCATGTGTAAAACTCAGTTTTTCAATTGAGTGTCAACTTATATGAGATAATTTTCTTTCATGACAAGGAAATCGTTGCTGTACTGCTCATGGAAATAATCTATCTGCTTCATCTATTAATCAATTTAGTGAAATGGTCGACATCCTCTTATCAATTGAGTTCTTCATTTACATGAAATAGTGTCAATTTATTCCTCTTGCTCTTCATATTTGAGAGTTGACTAAAGTATCATGAAACAAAAGTTAAAGGCTTCTTGAGTTCGACAAGTAGCATACTGCATTAAGGTTACTCTAGGTTTTATTATGTGCTTCACTTTAAGAAAATGTGATGATATGTTTAGCTTCAGGTTATGAAATGGAGCTAGAGTCATCTCTGCTTTCTCTTTCAATATTTATTGTTTGCTCTCTCTTTCATATCTGTGGAAGCATGTAAATTGTGTTGTTTATCATGCTTCTGCAGAAATGGCAAATCAATTCAGGAGCTTAGACAAAAGATATAGTATGTCAACAGTGTATCACTTCCTCTCCACATCAGCAAGTAGTTTATGCAGCTCGATTTGGACTGAGCAGTTTATGGGATGTATGGCTTGTTAGAAGATGATCGCCCCTCGTGTGCTCTCTGGACTCAAATTAATCAGTTCCCGCCAACTGACTCTGGAATGTATGTAATTCTGTCTGTATCCATAGACTTTATGAAAATATCAGATTTCCGTTGAGTGTATCAACTTTGTTGTTGTAATTCTGTTCTAATCCTTCATGCCTAATTGAGATTGTATAAAAAGCTAACCGTTAACTAGCAATTCATGCTCTCGCTACCAAACCTGTGTTTGTCGAATTTTATTTTGTATGTTCAGTGCTCAGGGAGCTACTTGATTGACATGATACCTAATCTAACAAGCTAATATTGGGGTGTAGCTTTCGCTTGAAAGTCTTCTCTCTCATTTGTAGACACTGAAAACAGATATTGCTTTTGACGCACCAATACTTCTCTAACTTCCTGTAAAGGTTACACGCTCTCTTCTTATGCACTTTATAATGTTAAAAGATCCTTTGGCCATTCATTCAACATGGCCGTTTGTTAGTTACTTTAATCCTATTAGAATTTCCAATGCCGGGGTTTATTTGCAGGGCTTTTGGATTACGTTCGATCAATTTGTGACTACTGCCACTTCAAACCTGAGGAAAAGTGAGGTTCTACCTATTGCCATGCCTTCTTCTGTTTATATGAATATTCTAGTTTGTTTCCACCTTTTGTCTCCATCTGTATGCATACTTGAAGTTTGATGCTGATACCGCACATCAAGGGCCTTACTTCAAGCAATTCTAAAATTACAGTCTTCTTTGACAAAGTTATGGCATGCTCATACGACTCATTTCGATTACCTCCAAAAGGTGTCCTCTCTCTCTCTGTCTCTCTGTCCCTTTCTTTCTCTCTGTGTGTGTGCGCGTGCGAACTACATACATGCTAGTAAATGAAACACATCTAGTTTGATTATATATCATTACTGAAATGATGCGTGGAGGATTCACTGGGAAAAAACTATCTAATATGCGACATGTCCACATCAGTTTTGGATGTCATTTTAGTACGCATTCATAACGAACATGCTTTTTTGTCATTAATTTATCATCTTCAGAAAGTTTCCAGAAGAGATCTAGTTTTGGCAACACATAACTGAAGCACAGAGATATTGGCAAGATGATTACCACTTATCATAAACTTGGAAAATATTGTGTAGTGAATATGAATGACTTTCTAGCTTCGAAGTCTGACCAAACCATGAAGCAGGCTGCAGGCACGAAGTAAGAGAATATATTGTAGAGAGTTGCTCAATTAGGAGTATATATTAGAAAGTTGACAGAAACATTTTACGATAACTCAGAAATGTAATTTGAATTAAATAACTTAATAATGTACTGTAGTAGATCTATACCGATGGAGAGAGCCATTTTTGTAAGTAACAAAACTAACAATACCAACTAATAAGCAGCTTGCATGATCACTTTGATTGTAGTATGTTACAGTTTGCTCAACATACTTTTATACTACTTATCAAAATATTACTGATGGCTGGTGCATAGGCACATGCATATGATTTGTTCCACCACGGGTGGTGCTTTTTCTATAATGCATGACTTGTTTCATTGAACATCTCATCATCCTTATGTCGATTGATACTTTCATACAAATCTAGCTCGTATTACTTGGCATGTAACCTGATTATGTACTCTTGTGTTGGCACACCTTGTACCAACTTTTGAAATAATATTACCTTTTTCCGACCAAAACTTTTTTAGGGCATAGCATTTACTTTAACCACAATTCTTTAGTCCGTTAGATCGATCATTTTATTAGCTCTGAGCTAGTATTTTAGTAAAACCTTGGGACAAACCTCCATCAGATTAACTTTCTAGCCATACTCCGGGATGAACCACCGTCGAGATAGCTTTCTTATTATTCGTCGAGACAAACCACCGTTAGGTAAATTTTGAATTAAATCCTTAGACGAAGTCACCATCGGATTAACTTCGTAGTCAAACCTTGAGACAAGCCACCGTCAAGTCAACTTTAAGCCACCATAAGGTCAGTTCTCTGGTCTAACTCCGGGATGAATCCCATCGGGTTGACTTCATAATATTACACAATAGCAATTTTTGTTTTCAAACAATTATATAGCCTTATGTCCGTTCATTAAGTAAAATCCACCTTTTTAAAGTGTAGAAAAATGACTGGTCTTGATAAGAAATACTTAAAGTTAATGTCCACATGAATAATAAGAATTTAAATTCTTAAATAATTCGGCCGTCGGAAAACATAACCGCTTTCCTTATTTTCTTATTAACAAATATGTTTAAGGGTCATTCACCTCAGGTGCGTGTATGTATGAGCGTGTTGTGTCGTACTAAAAAAATGTTAAGAGTTAACAAGTTAATTTGAAAATCCTTTAAATCTTATTATTAATGGAATAGCCATTATTATTATTATTATTATTATTATTATTATTAGGAGTCCGATTCTTTAATCAATAAGGTATGATTATCTATCTATACAATATATAAAAGTAGAATTATTGGCAAAAATTACAAGAATGTCATTTTCCCTCCAAAAGTGACCTCCAATTGTCCAATAGTTTTATGAAGATGATTTATTTCAAAGAGTTGTGAATTATTCAATGGATTTGGTAATAAATGGATTTAAATTATAAATAGTGTTTCAATATTTGCTAACATTCTATTTTTGCATTAAATCATTTTATTGATTTCTTTATTTTTGCTATATCCATATGTTATTTATTTATTTTTTAATTCTATTTTGTTTATTAATAATTTTTGTAAAATTTTGTTGTCACAATAGAAATTTTGGATATATTGTCACAAATAAAAATAATTATTAATTGAACTTTTGTGAAATAATATTAAGTTAGATTTAAAGTTATTGATCGATAAATTTACTGTGATCATGATTTATTGCTTAATTTTTTGATGTATTATTTTTTTTCAAAGAAATTTATCAAATTAATAAAGGAAAATAGTACTAATTGCAAATTATTTAGATAACTATTACGAATTTAAATAAAATACGAAAAATATAATAATCCAAATATTATAATATCAATAGTTGGTTCATATAAATGTAGTATAGCATATGCTTATATTTCTATTGCATGAATATTTAAATTATATTTACTTATATTCTCTTAAAATTATTTTAAGTTTTTAATATTATAAAAATCAAATTTTTTATTGAAGATAACAATAATATATTGTATTGTGTTGTTCAATAATGATGTGAGAGAAAATATATAGTCTCAATTTTCTATTAATTTTATCACTCTTTATAATTCGTATGTTCCGTGTAGCGCATGGGCGCAACACTAGTTGACAATAATTGCAAAAATGTCATTTTCCCTCCAAACGTATATATGAATTGTCCAATGAATTTATAAATATGATTTATTCCAAGATTTGTGAATTGTCCAATAGATTTGGTAATACATGTATTTTAAATTATAAATAGTGTTTCATTATTTGCTATTATATCTATTTTTGCATTAAATTATTCTATGGATTTCTTTATTTTGTTACATTCATATGTTATTTATTTATTTTTTCAATTCTTTTTTATTGATAATTTGTGTAAAATTTAATTTGTTGTGACAATAGAAAATTCATGGTCACAAACAAATTTAATTATTATTTGAACTTTTGTGAAATAAAACCAAGTTAGATTTAATCGATAAATTTACTGTAATCGTGACTTATTACTTACTTCCCTCCGTCCCACTTATATAGGGATAGTTGACTGCCTTTTTGTGAGACAAAAGTGCAGTCAACTATCCCTATATAAGTGGAACGGAGGGAGTAATTTATTTTGATTTTTTTATTTTATAAAAAATGTATTAAATTGTTAAAAGTATATAGCAATTACTAAGTATTTAAACAACCATAAAAATTTAAAATAAAATACCGAAAAAATTATAGTAATTCAAATATTTTTTTAAAGTTATGATCGATATATACAAGACTAAAGTTATGTATTTCTCTAAATATTATATATAAAAAAATATCAAAATGTATAATACTACCTCCATTTCATCCAAGATGCTTCATTTCTTTTTGGCATTTCTGACATGCTTTTCCACGCTTGATGATGAATTTTAAAATGGATTTTTGAAGAAATTTTTTTTTACGGGATACTACGACCGTGGAAAAACGTGTCAGAAATGCCAAAAAGAAATGAAACCTTTTGGATGAAATGGAGGGAGTACTGTATATTATGAGAAATGCTCAAATGTCCACCGTGTACTGTGGATATATAAAATGTGTTCACAATGAGTAGTTGAACATTTATGTAAGTACTACATGTTATATAATATCGACGTTAATTTTGTCTGCTAACGCTAATTTTGTTTATTAATTTGTATAATATTACTTTGACATACAAGAATAATAATTTTATTTATTTATTTATTTTATTACTCTTTATAATTTATGTCTTCCGTGCAACGCACAGGCGCAAATGCAATACTAGTTCATTGAATAATTTATTCGGGATTAGGATAATTTCCGGAACATAATTTGGGCTATATTGAAGCGTAATAATTTATTAAGTCTTCATTAATTAAAAGCCCTAAAGATTAGTAAAACTTAATCCATTAAATTAAATCCCCAAGCCCACAGCCTGATTTTATTATTACAGGCTACAGGACCAACCGGGAACACTTATGGCTCAGCTTAATTAATTCAAAACCAACCCAAATAATTCAAGCCCATGAAGATGAAGAAAACATTTAGGAAACGCTGAATGAATTACTTGATCAAACCTCATTTTCTGCCCTCCTTAGAACGCGCAAGATTTGAAAGGAAGAAGATTAAGTACACTGGCCGCCGCCGTCGCCACTTGTCGTCTCGTCTTGAGCTCAGGCATTGCTTTTATATCGCCTTAAGCTTTCAGCTCCCAAAATTCTTCAATTCGGAAACAGTTTTACGCAGATAAGGTAATCTTTTTAAATTTATGTAGCGCTTAGTTTATTATGGTAGAGATGAGAAATACCACATTTTGATGAGACTGTTTTATTTGATTTTTGATGACTTTTAGTGATAATAGAGATGGAGAATAACATATATATATATATATATATATATATATTTTTATTTTATTTTTGATACACTGTTTTGTTTGCTTCCATGGTTTTGGCGTGATAACGATAAAGCTATTCTACAAATTAAAAGGGTGCACTCATGCTGTTTGATGAAATGCCTCACCAGTTCAAGATATTGAAATGCTGTTTGCCTTGAAATTATATGTTGCTGTTATGAATTTGAAATTACCACAAAGTTTTAGCTGATCAACTAATTAGAAATTCTATTGGCTATTCGATTTGAAACTTCCACACTAAGAGCATGCTTCTTATTTGCTGTGTATGGGTATTGTAGGTATGATGTCAAATAAAAAAGAAAAGGAACATAAAATCAATACAACAGTTCTATTTCTTTTACTGGACCTGATGTCTGATGAAACGGAAATCTCGAATTATCTTTGAAGTAAGATACTACTAGACATATTTTGCTCTGGTGGAGTCAAATTCGCATATGAATAATGTCTTCGATTCGTCTTTTTATTACTTATTGAAAGCGTATGGGGTTTGTTGCTTTCTCAGGAGCAGATTATGGCTCCAAGATGGAAAGGGAAAGCAGCTGAAGCAAAAGCCCTAGCAGAACCAATGTCCGTGATTGTTTCGCAGCTTCAAGCTTCTCTAGTCGAATCTAATTCTCCAGGATTGCTTTCAGGATGTGCAGTGCTTCTAGAAGCACTCCCGCAGCAAACTGAGCTACTAAATCGAGCTTGCTTTGGACGTCCAATTATTACAGCAGAGAAGGAGAAGCAGTGGTATCAACTAAGTTTCGAAGAAGCTCTTTACTTAGGCTCCGCTTTGAAATGCATCAAGATTGTTGGTGAAAATAAGTGCTCAAAAAATGACGAAGAGCTCTGGCATTATATGACAGCGAAGAGAGTTGGTTTCCCCGTTATATATAAAGCGTATTCTCATCTTCGTAAGAAGAATTGGGTGGTGAGGGCAGGGTCTCAATACGGTGTCGACTTTGTTGCCTATCGTCACCATCCGGCTCTAGTGCACTCTGAATACGCGGTCCTAGCCCTGTGCAATGAAGATGGAGATACTAATGCAAGGTTGAAGGTCTGGTCCGACTTCCATTGCACTCTTCGACTTTGTGGAAGCGTTGCAAAAACCTTGTTGGTTCTTCACATTTGCAGAAATGGCAGCGACACCGTCCCTCTCTCGAGTTTGGAGCACCATTCTGTCGAGGAGAGGATCGTCACGAGGTGGAATCCCGAGGCAAGTCGCGAGAATCAAACAATGGCAGCGAAGAAATGATATATCAAGATCTAATCATCTGATGTCTGTAAAAATAGTGTGAATTTTATGCATAGTATAATATACTAATGCAGTATGAAATATAACATGGACCGCATAAAATTCCATGTGACCTAAATTAGAGCAACATTTTATTCGGATCTGAACTCACACCCACCTTCCTCGGATCCATGTCCGAATCTTATTTCTGCACGTGCGATTGCTTCTTATGCAACAGAATTACCTAATTTACGAAAATAATTGTTTTGATGCGTAAACATATCACCTTTCTTGTAGTAGAAAAAACAATCCATATGTATTATACACTACTTCTCCATGTGCAGTCTCTCTCCCCACACGAAAATGCACGAAATTAAGAGCATCGAACAAACACGAAATATACAAGATATTTTCTTTCTAGAGAAAAATCAAACTAATAAGTCATTTCCAATCTAATAAAGATAGAAGAAATAAATTGAAAATCCCACACTTTTTTTTATTTTTTTTACTCGTTCTTCTTGAAAATCTTAGATATTCACCTTCTTAGAATCCTTTAAAAGTGTATCCGACTAGGCTGCGACTTCTCCATTCTCGTCTCTCCGTAGGGCTCGTCGTTCTCGACCCTTTTGTTGTGCCTGAAGGCTGCACAAGCGACGCAGTACACGATGACGAGGATGATGAGTATAACGATGTTGATGACCGAGACTTTCCTCCAGCTCTTCTTTAAGCTGGCTAAAACTCCGGCTTTGCAGGAATCGCAGTTGTAGCAGAGCTGCTCTTGGTTGATGTAGTTCCATTTCTGACAATCGGGATCTGACCCGACGAGCCCTGTTCCGGGGACCCAATACGTCTCGTTCATGTACGTGTAGCCGCATGATGTCGGAGGCTTGCAACATCCAGACTACAAAAGATTAAAAAAATAAATAAAAAAAATAAATAAATAAAAGGTTCATTTGTCAAAACAGAAGGTAAAACATGAAAAGCCAATATATTTCATATAAAAGAAACATGAAATAAGCCAACTGCTCTTTCACCATCAATTAAAGGAATATAAGGAAGAAAAGTGAATCTTTTGCTCACCAAATCAATGGTGAGAATCTTTAGAACTCAAGAAAGTGAGATAAGGATGATGCAAGAATCTCACAGAACCACTACTCAATCAATATCATCAAGTTTTTCATAAAGGGTGATGCTATATTTTTGTTATATGTTGCATCAAATATTTTTTACTTCTTAAAAAAAAAAAAAAAAAAGATTTTTGTATAGCATGATAACGTATGTACATGCTCACACGCCAAAGTATTAATGTGTATATGCTGGATTTCCAATAATCTAGCCACACGCTACCTACTGAGAAAGTAAAGGCTTGACTTATCAAACTCTAATTTAAGATTAAACATCAAAATCATCATTTAATTTAGATAAAATTATGAATCAAATTTCCAGGAAAATTTCCAAAGATATAAAGTATGGTACAAAATAAATGCAGGGAAGCAAATAAAGTTGGCAGCCTATCTTCAGCCTTGTGAAAAGGAAAGAATTCTATACAAATATATGATCTTTAGAATTAAATTATGTTTCATAGTAGTGCAATTATTTCCTACAGAAAACTAAGATGAGGTAAAGGTTTCCAACGTACTTCATTTAAGAGGAACAATAATAGTATTAAATTAAAACTTTCCAAGCACCACACCAAAAAATTAAAGGTCCCATCTTATCTTTATTATTCACACCATGTGAAAAGTATGGAGCACGTCATAGGCAGTTAATACGAAAAATACTAATTTCGTAAAAACTTCCCTTTGGGAAAAGAAATACTATAAAATCTTGAAGGTTGGACACTGATAATAACCCTTAGTTTTGGCTTTTGTGATCTCAAAACGACACAGGATTGAGAAAAGAATCTCCATTTTGGTATATATATACCAATTATATCAAGGAATCATAGCATATTTAATGGGGACAAAAAAAAGAAACCAAACAAAGAATCTGATTGCATCAACTTGGAAGATGATATATGATTTGAAACTATCATCACAATAAGTAAACAATAAATCAAAAGCCCACAAAAGCTGTCTCTTTTTTCAAGAAAAAGAAGCTTAATTGCAGCCAAATGGAGAATTCCAACACAAGTTTTTTTCACATCCACAGAAGATTAAGGGGGTGTATTCAATCCAGAATTCAAAAGATTTAAATAGATTTTTTATAATCTGTGGATTTGTTAATTCTATAGATTGTTTTAATTCTATAAACAATTTAATTGATTTTATTAGATTGATTTATCTATATTTTAATAGACTTTATAAATCTATAGATTTTTAATAACAAACAAATCATGATAATTTTTAACATACAAATATTAAAAAAAGAAAAAAAAAAAAGTTTGCGTGAAAATGAAGATCTGCAACAATCTTCTTCTTTCCCTCTACCTTTCTCTATCTTTCTACAGTACTATTTTCAAAATCCCTTCGCTTCTTTTTTTTTTTTTTTTTTTTTGGGGTTCGAAAAATGAATTTTATTAAGAAAACAAAAATATAAGTCATACCAGTACAGCATATTAGCACAACATTAGAGGCAAAAACGTTTACAGCAACTTATTTCTAATCCAATCTCCATAGTCCAGATCTCATTGCTTTCTTATTAAAAATGTACAAATACACTGTTGGTATCACTGGCGACCCCAACGTGGGGCAATGGGGGTACAAGTGTACCCCCAATAATTTTTTTTTTAACTAATATTATATATATATATACATATATGTAGGTTTTAAAATAACTAGAATAGGTTTTCCACCTTAATGTTTCTCTTTCTTCTGCCTCTGATCTCAACATGTTTTCTTCTTTCCTTACCTCGTCTTCATCCTTTAAGATCTATCTCATAAGGAATTTGTGAGAATCCATAATTATATTGTCTTAATTTATTAATTTGTTATCTTTTATTGTCCCTTTCAAAAAAGGGTGAGGAAAAATTATGTTTTTACACCTAAATTTATTTATTAAGTTTAGTAAATCATGGGTGATACACTTAAATCATGAGTAATTTTAAGTACTATTTTCGTTGATATTATTGTAAGATGGTACTATTAATATTATATACGGAGTAATTATTTTTCGTACCCTCGAATTATAAATCTTGGAGTCGCCACTGGTTGGTATCTAAATCTCACAAGGTGACAACCATATTCAATGTTATAGAGAGGAGATAGTTGCAGAGAGAGAGAAAGGCCTCAAGAAGTAAGTGGACTTCAATATCATCATATTTAAATGGACATTTAAAAGTCATAGACTTTCAAAATACTAAAAAATCTTTTAAAATTCAAATTGAATACACCCCTAAGTATACACTAGTAATATCTACTTTGTTGGAACAAAGGTGATATTTTTTTCTTAAAGAGGTTCAACTATTAAAAGACAATAAAAGGTGGTTATGATGTCTCATCTCATGAAAAAGATTGAAAATGAGAAAAATTAAAAGTAGCCCCATATTGCATTAGCCCAGGTGTACCCACCATTTCTTTACAGCAATTATTTATTTATTTATTTATTGTTATGTTGACTCTAACCAGTTGAAGATTCAAGCTTCCTTTCATCACTAGCAAGAATTTAATTAAATCACTCCAATTAAATCAAACTCAAAGATCACAACTATCTTCAATTTTCAAATCAAACCCTTTTCAAGAAAAGAAGAAAAGAAAAGGCCCAGATCGAGAAATAGGTAGGAAGAGGGAAAAAGATGAGAACTTTACCTCAATAGGGGTGAGTTTCCTGAGGTAGTACATCTCGGCGGTTTCAGGGACGCCATTAACGTTCCTCCTCGTCTTCCCACAAGCGTTTGAATCTCTGATGCAGGAGCTGATTTTGGACCAGTAGCTGGGGCTGGAGACGCGGTCGGCGAGCCAGGTGCCGGAGTAGTCGGAGAAGGAGTAGTCGCGGTAGGCGCGGTTCATGACGGGCTGGCCGGAGCCCTTGCCGGTGACGGCGTAGGCGAAGATGATGAAGCCGATGAGGGCGGCGATGATGACAAACATGGCCCACAGGTAGAGGTACATGAGGAAGATGTTACGGTAGCACGCGCCGGCGAACCCGGCGAGTGAGACCACCATGATGGCGACGCCGATGATTATGATGGGCCACTGCAGGAACTTCAGGCAGTCGGTGTTGTTGGCTCGGCTGCTCAGCCATATGCCGCCGCCGAGGATGGGGACGGAGAGGAGGAAGGTCAGGAAGTTCAGGAACCCGATTAGGTGGTTGCTCGTTCTCATGGCGGCGGACGGCGGTGGCGGTGGCGGTGGCGGTGGCGGAGGAGAGGAATGATTTTGAACTCTTGAAGAGCTCTCTTGTTTTTGGGGTGAGGGGAAATGGAGTTGTGTTTAATGAGGCGTGGGGAAATTATTAGATATATACTCTACTCCATGGTTATAATTGTGAATTTGAATGCAAGTCTTTGGGGTAATTGACTAAATTGCCCTCCCCAAAATATTAGCCTTTGGTGAGAGAAGTTTTAACTTTTAATTTAACAAGTTCACTACTTAAAGTGAGACTTTGTAGTAAGATTTTATTTCAATTGTTTAGGGTCAACTAATGGGTAAATGGTAAAACGTAGGTCATTTATAATATGACTATAAAATACTCATTCTTGACAATTAATTACTAACGACTCATTTTCACTATGACGAAAAGTGTATTAAACAATTTCTAGAAGTAAAAGAGAATGTTGTGATTGAAAATTGGCGTAGTGCCTGTTATTTATACCCTATTATAAAAGAGCTTTATTTTACAAATTTTGATTTGCTCATTATGCCCTTATTATATAAATAATTTAAAAGACATAATATAATTTGATATACAATATTCATTAAATAACTTAATAATTATATATTCTTAAATTATAAATATCTCAAAATTCTAATTTTAATAGAATTCTTTGGTTCACATGTAAATATAATCAATCATTCTTCTAAATTCCTCCAAATAAAATACTAATAAAAGTCAGATTTGATAAAATTGTGTAAACTCATATATTACTAGCTCTAAGAAAGTCCCGGAATCAATAACTCAATAAGAAAATGAATATACGTTTATTCAGTGAACATAGCTAGCTAGGTTATACGTTTACAAAAATTAATATATCTAAGGAAATGATTGTAGTAGTAGTTAAAGTGATACAAATCTTACAGATTACATGAAGCTTTATTAAAAATTGCACAACCATATCACTTTATTATTATTATTATTATTATTATTATTATTATTATTATTATTATTATTATTATTATTATTATTATTATTATTATTATTATTGTTGTTGTTGTTGTTGTTGTTGTTACTTTGATTACTATTATTATATGGTTGGGTGTAATGTTCCATTTGAAGTATTTATGTGAGTCATAAAATAATAAAGTGTAAAATTAATAATGAGATGGATGTATTATTTTAAACACGTAACATAGAATACATGATATTGTGTTTCTAAAAAAGTACTACATTGCACAAAATAAAAATATTTTAAAGAGTTTTTAAGACAAAAGCATCAAGATCATGAGTGTAAAAAGATACAAAAGGAATTTGACAGACAAAGCAAATGTACTAATTTTATTAGCAACATTGTTACTGCATACATAATGTCGTTTGCTAACCTAAGAAGAGGTAGATGTCGTTAGTTTATTTGAAGCATGAAGTTATTAGTGACAATCCACAAGGTGGTCAAGAAGTAAATTCTAATAAACTTTTCTCTACTAATATTGGTTCTCTTAGCTTCCACACTATTGAGTAAGTAATATATTAAAAATTCTATTTGACACAAATAATAATTTTGTATTTATTATGATAATTAAACTTTATAATTTAGAAATTTATCCTCCTTATAATTGGAAAAAAAAAAAAAGTTGATACAATTTTGGAAATTGTTCACGAGAAAGAGTATGTAAGTAACATATAGATTTTTTTTTATAAGTATACTACGTAGTATTTAACTACATTTACTTTCTAACATTTTGTTGAAAATAATCAACAACTAATAATTTTGCAATTTTTGATAGTCCTTTTTTGATATTCAAATTTATTATTATTCATAATAAATTAATTATGTTAAATAAAAAAATTATACAATGCTTCAAAAAGTATGTTTAAATAAATGCGGAGCAGAACGGCTTGCTCGAATTTGAACAGGTACGGTAAAGCCCGACGGGATTTCAAGTCGGACAACTTGACTCAAAATTATCTAAAACTTGATGGATTCGGGTCGACTCAACCTAAATTCCTCTATAAAATTATTTCACTAAGGCTCCGTTTGGTAGAAAGTTAGGATGTGGTAGGATTAATAAATATGAGATTATTTGTATGAATATAAAGTGAGATAAGTTATTTATATTAGTGTTTGACAGGTAAGATTAAAAAGTAAGATAAATTAAATAGATGTTTGGTATCATGACAAAACTCAAGATTAGATTGGAAATTTACAAAAATAACCTTATATTGTTTATGTATCTAAAGAAGAAAAATCCCTCTAAAATACAAAACCTAACATTTCCTTATTTTTTGTAATCTATTTTTTGTTATTTATTTATTTTTAGTTTGTAAACTACTTTAATTTTTTTTTATTTACATAAATTTTTTATTTTGTAATCTATTTTAAAAATATTTTGTAGTCTAATTATTATTTTTGTTTATATATTATTAAATTAACAAAAAGAATTTTAAAAAAAAAGAGTCGAAACCAAAACAAAGACTATAAACCAAAAAATAAAGAAGAGAACGAGGGCTATTGATGGCAAAAATTATTTTATCCGATTTCCTGTTGCATTCGGTCAATTAATCTTAGGGGTGAGGTGAGTTTATTTAACTAAAGAGAATAGTGATTTAGAGAAGGACCTTGGCATAATCCCGGGCTCCCATGACTATTAGTTTTATCTACCAAACAAGCATTTAAACCTGGATAAATGGTGTTATCTACCTTTATCTTTAGTACCAAACATAGCCTAAGCCGACTCGAACCGTCTCCTAATTGACTAAATTGCCCACCACATTCTCCAAAATGACTTTTTTCCCATTCAAATATTTTCGGAAGCCTAGTCGCCGTAATTTTAAAATTCCTTGTCTAATGCACAAAACAGTAAAATAGCAGCCATGTCGACTAGTAACTTTTTTTTTTTTTTTGAGAATTATGTCGACTAGTAATTTGATAAAACGAAACTATAGGATTAGTGTAATGATGTGAGGAAAAAAACATCGACATCAAATTTTCGGACTTTTCTTCTAACGCCTCATGGTCTACAAAATGATGATACTACTTTGTATGGATGAGGATGAAAATTAGCATGTTTTGTTTGGTGAAATTTCCACAAATTTCAAATCCTCAAAATTAGAGATTATAGGGTAGTTGCCAATATGTGGACTATAATTTGATTCAATGTTTGAGCTTTGCTGATTTTGAAAATTATTAAAAACAAAAAACAAAAATCATTTAAGAAAAGTGAGCGAGGCTATAATAGATTATTTCATATGCCCATTTATTTTTCAAAAGCTGTAAATATATTTTCTTATCGGGTTACTAATTCCACTAATCTATTCCACAAATAAAATTATATTAGTACTAAATGCAAAAATAAGTCATACAAGCCTTGTGATGCGGTATAATAAACTAACAACTAAAATTTCAGTAATTATGAACTCTAATTAATACTTAGTGTTAGCTATTTTTCAAAACCAAAAGGCTATTTTCCATAATCGATTGAGCGGTCTGTAGACGTAGGTGTGGGACTTTAGGAAGATAGACGTAAAAATACAATATCGATTTTGGAGTTGGAATATAGTGAAAGCTGATGTCAATCCATGTATTAGCTATTCTAGTTGGACGAGAAACTGACTATCTCAGTATTGCAGCGTTACTTGAACTGTAAAGAATCGGTACTACTTGTACCAAGTTGTGATTTAATAGAGTTTATCCTTTTTCGACGAAAAAAAAAATTAACTACCGCTAACAAGAAATGCAGGGTATTATCGTAGTAATAAATAGTTATAAATTCTAACAATGAAGTATCTAACCTAGCAAGTGTTCACGATTTCCAGTTCTAGTTCGAAGTAGAATCAAATTGGAGGTATCCGGTTCCATCATATAGGAACCGAAACAAGAACTGTAGATATCTATGGTTTAATTTCAATTGTGACTCCGAACATGCGGTCTCTGTTCCGGTTTGAACCGTACGTTCACTATTCAAAATTGATTTTTTTATTGTTTAAATTGTGATGCACAATTTTTTTTCGATTCATTCCTTAATATGTTTTCTCCAATAAACATTTATAGAATGTTATTCAATTCGAATACTATATCCTATAAAAAAGAATTCAAAAAATGAGCATAAAGTTTATGAAAAATCTTGCTTATCAAAGTTATGAAAATTTTGGTTCGCCAGTACGACGGTTCCGATCTATAACTGGAGGAACAAGCAGTTAAAAAAGTGTTATAATTTTGATGTTTTATTTTTTCTTCACCTTTATCTCTTAATTTATACTTTCGAGGATTGAAATGATGTTTAAAAAACAATACAACACGAAAAAAATATTTTAAAATTTAAATATATAGAACTGGAAAAACCACCTATTCACGGTTCCAAGAGAGGATCTGAACCGAACCAACGGTCACAACGGTTCCTCTCTGATTTCGGTTCTGATTCCAAAATCAATGGTTCCGGTTCGATTATCCAATTCCGGTTCTTTTAAACACCTCTAACCTAGTTAACAATCAATGATTTAAAAAAAATAAAAATAAAAATAAATAAATAAAACCTTAAAGCTAAAAATAATTTAAACTATGAAAAACACACACAATCACAACTAACAATTGTTATCGTATATCATTAAAAAAAATGCTATCGTAACACCAGATTTCAAGAAATAAGAGCTACACACTGATATGCAGTTACTAATTTGAAAAACCTTATTAATTTATTCAAAAATATAATCTTTACTATTCTAAAAAAAATACGGAGTATTTTCTATCAAAAATCTTATAGTAGTAATAAATAATACTCCAGGTATGAAAATTACCCATATTTATATACAGTAGATTCTTTTGGTACGAAGGTTTTTTTAATACTTGAATATAAAAAACGGCTGATTTTAGTTTGAACGAAAATCGTTGGTTTTGAGATTAGCCAATTAATTTTAGATAATAAAGTTGCATAAGCAGACAAATTCCTATAAAAATATAAAATTGCCAATCTGGTCGGTGGTTCCCCAAAGGAGAAAAAATAAAATAAAATAAAATAAAATAAAATAATGAGGTCGGTGGTTAAAAGAGTGGTCCAACGATAATTTTGTATGAAGGTCGATGTATCAAAGGTATATTAAAATTATTTTTATTTTATTAATTTTCTTTTTTTTTTTAATTTCTTGATATTGTGATTTAATATAGCTTTACACTAATGGAGTATGGTTCACTCATCCAAGTAGAGTTTATTATTTATTTTTTAATATTTAATTTCAATTTATTAGTTAAATAATAAAGAAAAAATGCTAAAAAATAATATGCCCTAGAGATGCTATCAGACCTTACCCCCCGATTGGAATTTCGCAGTTGAACAGTGACCCATTTTACCCTCTCTCTTTCTCTCTCTCTCTCTTCTCATTTCTGCATTTTTCTCTCCAACCCTCTTCCGCTCGTCAAGCTTCAAAACCGCCGCCTCCGTCGCCGTCCGGTGCTCCCTTAGGGGTTTGGGTTCCCCGCCTCCTCCGACGCAGACTTTGACACCGTCAAGCCCATTGCCGCCGGAGCTCCGTCGAGCAGAACTCGGGGAGATGAGTCGACAGCGAAAATTGATTTCTTGATTTGAATTGAAAATCGAAAATTGATTTATTGAGAACCCCAATTTCTGAAATTGAGTATCCTTTTTATCATGGTTTTTATCTTCACCTGCAACATCCTCTTGAGATTTGCATCTTAATTTTCATTTAGTCCCCTTGAGCCGGCGGTATTCTTCATAGGGCAGAGGTCTGCGGTTTCTTTTCAATCAATTTGGGGATCAATTTTAATCAAGCAATTCTTCCAAATTTTAATATTTAGTCAAACCAATTCTTCATGCAGTAATTAGCCATTGGGGATCCTCTTCATCGTTATTTTTTTTCCTTTTTGTTGAGCCATACCACCAGTTCTTCCAATCGAGCAAACCCCAAATTGCGATCCTCTTCCTATTTTTTTAGGGTTAAATATACTATAATTTTAGCATTTAATCATTGTACTACAGTATTTGGTAGTTTTCATACCAAACACTCATCTATTTTTTCTTATCATGATTTAATCTCATGATAAACTATTCATCTCTAAATTTTAATTTCATACTTGCTTATCTCAACATGACTATCAAAGGAGCCCTAATTGAATTAGTATGATATTAACTAAATCATATTACATTGAAATTGAAGGGAAAATTAAATAAAAAAACAAAAAAAATGATTTTGATACACGATTGATATATCATAATTGATAAGAGGATCCAATCCATAATTAAAATTTGCCGACTTACGAATTTAATTTTTTATTTTCTTAAATCACGAAATAAAAAATATATACATATATTTTTACTATCAAATGATGAATTAACGTATTAATGTGGAGTAATGTCGAGTTCGATTCTCTCTAGTGTAGATTTAATCAAAATAGAAATAGTATTTTATTTAGCTCATTTGATATGCATAATTACCCCGACTCGTACGATTTATTCAAGAATCAATTACAGTATATCAATACATAATTAATTTGAAATGATGTTTTCACTAATGATATGATGACGTAACATATTGTTTAATTATTTCGTTTTTAATTTCGCTTTTCTCCCTCGGTATATGGGCCGAATTGGCTACTTATTTCATTAACAATTTAACACTAGTTCATGTTGGGCCAATTAGAAGCCATTTTATTATATTGATCTTTCATGATACGGCCCATTACACATCCTCCAAAATTCATACTTACAACTAAAGGGTCCACATTTATAATAATTTTAAGGTCTAACGTAGTAATCATGAACACCAATATACAATAATTATATATTGGTTCGTTCATGAATCATAGTTAATAATATTGGAAATAATAAAATCCTACTAATCAAGAAGGACTACTGTACATAAGTCATGACCAAACTATTTTTTGAGTAAATAAAGGGTAAATAAATTAATAAAGAAAAAGGGGTGGGCCCAATTGGCGCAGGAATATGGGATTATATAGCCTAGGTCACATGGGCGTGGTGGGTCCAGTGCCCAATTCTATCTCAGTCTCTGGTCAATATCGTCTTTATTGATATTTGCTTCAACTTTCTGTCTTATTCATAACTACTCATATTATTAATACTACTCGTGCTGCTCTGCTTAGGGCTGCAAACGAGTAGAGCTACTCGGGACATACTCGGTGCTTGATTCGGTAAAAGTTCATTTGAATTCGAATTCGTTAATAAATGAGCCGAACTCGAGTCCGAATTCGAGCTCGTTTAATTTAACGAGCCGAGCTCGAGGTCTAGAGTGTTCGATTCGTTGCTCGCGAACGTGTTCGGCTCGTATATTAATCGAGCCTGTTCACGAGCATGTTCGCGAACTCTTAATCAAACCCCTAATCGAGCCTGTAAACGAGCTTTAGCATTTAGGTGTAAAATTAATTTCAAATCACAACCAAAGCTAATTAGGCACCACACCAAAATTATTATTAGAAAATATTAACTTATAACATTAATATATATCGCCAATTATCATCAATTCATTTATTATATTGTATATTTATTTATTTATTAATTATTTTATAGTATTAAATAATTTTAATTTTTGTTTGATGAATTTTATTTTAATTTATGTTCAATTGGAACGTTAGAAGACAATATTTTAAATCATGTCTTTTAAATGAACTTAAAATCGAGATCGAGCTTTTCACGAGCTGGATTCAAGCTCAAATCCGAACCGAATTCGAGCCGAACCATTAATCGAATATTTAACGAGCCGAATTAGAGCTGAATTCGAACTCAAAATTTTTATCACGAGCCGAACTCGAGCACAAAATTAAAACTCGAATCGAACTCGAACCCGAGCCCGAACATGTATAATATTAAACGAGCCGAACCCGAACCTGCCAATACTCGGCTCGGCTCGTTTGCAGCCCTACTCGTGCTAATACATATTTAGAGTTATACTAATATATTGTTGTATGTTTCCTAAAATATATATATATGTATATATAGTGTTGTATGGAGTAATAAATAGAGGGATTTATAATTTTTATATTATGTTTATTTTGATTGACAATAGATTTATGCAACTGTATATGTGATACTAGTATGTTAGTAGTATTACTTTTACATAAAATAGATGAATAAAATATGAAATTTAAATTGTTTTTATTTTTTATTGAAAAATAATAGTAGTAGTAAGGAAGTCTTTTTTAATGAAAATAGTAAAATATGGTATATAATTATTATATTATTTTCTTAAATGTAAAATTATATAAAAAAAAACAGATTGTCTGAACTTATACGTAGATCAGATATATTTATATAAACAAAGCCTAAAAGAGATTTATTAGGAACAAATTCTGGAATATTGGTTGTAGCAAAAGAAAAATGAAAATATGCATACTCGTGCCAACTTTACGGGGTAATGTATGAATTTCATACGTTTATCTTAGAGATGTATACCTTCAATAAATATATTAGATTTATTCTTCAAAGCCTTCTAAAAAAATAAAATAAAAATTATATTCTTCAAACAAAATAAATAAAATAATCAATATAGTACAAAGAATAGTAAATACATAAGCATTTCAGCATTTGATACGGCAAGTTATGTTGTGCATCGACAGCACAACATTTATACTCTATTTTTAAAAATAATAATAATAAAAAAACTCACTAATTAGTTATAGCTTTGGATTTGTGGCTACTACCGCAGAGATGTACTGTAACTTATATGGATTAGATTTATGGGATACAGATTGCAATATATCATGACTTCCCGTACCATTTTGCAAAATCCAAATACTGATGAGAGAGCTGTCGGATTTCTACATATACTTTCCCGCCCCTATTTACCCGTATTACCGTGAGTGTAGGTTGTTTTTTTCTTGGCCGCGGTTTGTTGGGAATTACTCAAAATATTGGATTAAATTATTTATTTCTCATTTTTTAGTCTTATAAGAATAATCTCAAAAATATAAATAATACCCGTTCACCAAATCTTTGTCTATTTTGTCATTTTGGTATGTCCATAAAATTATTGTCTATTCTTTTTTTAGTACTACACCACTTAATTTTATTTTAAGCGGAATCCTTATTCTACTTATATTACGACCAACAAATTAAGTAATTTAAAATTATAGTTTTATGTGGAAAGTCGATTCCACCTGTACTGCAACCAACTAATATCTTAAAATTCATGTGGTCGAGACAAATAATTAGTGGAAATAGAAAATACTCCTTCCGTTATTTTCGACTTGGCTCATTATTTTTGGGCACACAAATTAAGAAATATAATAAAAAATTTAATATGTGGTGATGAATTAGAGATAAAGGTAATGTTAGGGATAAATGTGGTGTTTGTTAGGCTAAAAATAAAAATGAGACAAGTAAAAAAAAACAGCCCAAAATAGAAAGTGAGACAAGTGAAAAATAACAGAGGGAGTAATAAAGTAAGGAATACCTAGGGCCAACTCTTACATGGGGGGTAAGTGAATAGTTGTTACATTAAATTCGGACAAATAGTATAGAGACTTACCTTAAATTTGAACGAATACTATTCAGTTACCTAAGTTTGGTTAGGAATTAGAGTAACAAAAATCAGCATGTAGGACATGAAATGAAACACTCACCGTAAGTTAGAGGTAAGCCTAGCTTTTATATTTCAACCTACTCTTCACCCTCTCCTAAAACGACAACTCTTCTCTCTTAGTCTTCACTATCCACAACAATCCCTCAATCCTCATCTAATCTAATGCTTGTCTTGTCTCTACACATACTATATTTCAAATAATTGATTTTTTTTAGTGTTTATTAATTTATTTCCCAAAAAAAAAGAAGAAGAAAAGAAAAAGAAATGCAACTGGTTATTCCCTACATATACAGATTCACCCACCACTTGGAAAACCAGGCACGCTGTATCGACTAGAAAAATAAGTAGTAGTTGTCCTCGAAATCAGAGCTCTCCTTTTCTTGTCGACGGTGGCTGCTTTGATTTCTCTCTCCCATTCTTAATAATTTCAAACTTTTGTAGTCCATTGCAACACTCAAGTTTACAGTTTCTTCTAAAGAATTGTAGGTGAGAAAAATAGCAATCAACAACCACATTGTGCTTGTAGTGTTGTGTTATGTCTTTTTTTACTCCTCTTCACTCTGCTTATCTTCTTGAAACTAGCATATTATAGTTTTATAACTTCTCTTCTAGCTGTCTATGGCTGCATCCAGTTCTTTATTGGTTAATGTTGAAAATAGTGTGAGGAAATGCTTCCATACATTTATTTTCAAGAAACTGAACAAGGCATGAATACTGCTGCATTTTGAGTTTCATTTTGTGGGTTGAGAGAGAAAGAAGAGAGAGAGAGAGGGCTAATGTGATAATGGTACATTTTGAAGGCTGTGTGTGTGTGTAAAAGCTATGGACCTCAAAGCCACTTTACAGTCTTTGTATAAAGCCTGAGTATGATTATCCCTTTTTCAGTTACCATACCTTCTGTTTTTTTTACCTTCACTCTGTTTACCTCTATGTCTTTTCTCATTTGGTAGCTTGCACCTTTTCTTCTCCTTTCCAAAAAATGCTGTTCCTCCTTTTCCCTTTCTTTTCTTCTTACTTGAATTATATGAACAAAATTTAACCATTTATCCATGATCTGAGACAACTTTAGCTGCAAGGTTATGGAGTGATTCCTATTTTTACTGCTACAAATCTCACCGTTTCTCTTGTTCCTTGATCTTGATTTCATCATGTGCGGTTCTAGGTCTGCACTGTGCAAAAATAACTTCAACTAGCCATAAATTTGCTTCTGTTCAGACACCATTTTAGTTTAAAATCATTTTGTCACATCTGACATACACATTGCTTCCCTATTTTCTCAAATGTGCCTCAACTAATGCAATAAATGATGCTGGTGTGTACAATAAATACCAAACACCAAAAGCAGCAAGAATTCTTGAATTTCTCAGAGGTGCAAGGTTTCATAGATCTCTGTTTTTGGTTAGACACTAGAAATGAGTCATTGTACAAATAATACCATGTTTCTTGATTTTCTTATGTCTGAAATCTGAATGGCAACATTTAATGCCCTATTTTTCTGCAATGTGGTAGAAATGCCTGCTTTTAATGAACAATTTGGCACCTACATTTAATTTCATTGGATTCTTTAAATATCTCTACAATTTATTTTTTTTCTCTTGGACTTATGCATTTGATTTCTCTTCACTGTTGCAGGTTTTGTGGGTTGTGGGTCAGATAGAATTGGAGTAGCATAGAAATAATATTCATCCATTTTTTTTTTTTGGAGATATGCAGACTCCCAAGTCAAGGTAACTTTCGGTGCTACAAGAACAGTGAATCTTTTAGTAGATTTTATGAGATTGATTATTTTATTTGACTTAAACTTATGTGAGGTGAGGCTCATGATGAAAGTATATATTTGTTGAAGTAATGATCATCTTTTTTATGCAATGATTTTGATTAAATATGCGATGAATATGCTAGGATGAATTAATCTTGTTTGTTGGGACACAAAAGGCCCCATTAAAGGTTGATTGATGACTTTGAGAATCTATTGTGGGAAATTACACTAGCTTTTGTAGTTTGTTTCTTCTTCTTCTTCTTCTTCTTCTTCTTCTTCTTCTTGTTGTTGGTATATATATGTAGTGAGGTATTGTTAATAAATACAATTACTAGAATTTGCTTTCTTGATTTTTTGTTTCTTACCTTTTTGCTAGAACTAGTTTATTTGAGTTCTTTGTGATTGTTTGATACACTTTTGTGGCTAAATCAGTGGATTTGAGGGCAATTGTCTATTTAAAGGTTCTCTATTTCTTGCTTGAATTCTAATATGCTTCCATTTCATTGCCCATTTTCCAAGATTTACTAGCAATTACATATTTTCTCTGGTTATACATAATCTATGTGCAACTTCCATTAAAAACTCAAGAATGTATACATTTTCCAGTTATTTTGAAAATGAATGCTGCTGATATGAATTTTTTTTTTTTTCATGCATCCCTACATTTACAACACTGTCACATGCTCATATTACTGCCTTGCCATATTTGTTATAATATCTTGGCATTTATCTTACTCTGTTGCCTTACCAGTTCCTCAGGAGCAGCTCCACTGACTTCTCCTCAATCGATTTCTTCCGAGGCATCTAAAAAACACTCTCCACGCGTTGTACGCCAGCTCAAGACAAGTCCGCGTTTTCTAGAACCCACCATCTCTTCTTCGAAGCTAGCAACTAAGCCACCGAAAGAGAGAAGTCCTAGAGTTTCTGATCACAACTCTCCATCAAGCCCACTCTCCGAGGTACTCAAAATAACTAGTACGATTACTTTTGTATTATTTTCTCGTGCAAGAAGCAGAAAATGAAGTGAAATGCAGATTCCTCTGTGGAATGAATAATTGAAGTACTATTCTTGTAAAAGTATTACCTCTGTCTCTATAGGCTTGTTTTAACCTTTTTCTGTACCAAAATTACAGGTCTCTTTCATTTACAAAAGCAAGTTTCATTAGACAATTGAATCAATATAATGGCCATTAAAAATGAACATTGGTTTCAATTACAGTATATTTCAACATTTTTGTGCAGTATTTAGCATATTAATAGTAGTTAATGCATTTTATTAAGCGCAGTATCAAACATCTTTATCTGATTTAGCTTAGACTTTCTCCATCCATTAACATGACCATTCAAGCATACAACTTTTGTACGCAAAGTTCTCTTCTTGCTAAATAAATTTATGCTTGCAACCTGCAGAAAAAGCGTCCAACAAAGGTTACTGAGCTCGAGTCTCAGATTTCTCAGCTAGAAAAGGATCTGAAAAATGTGAAGGATCAGTTAATCTCATCAGAAACATCCAAGAAGCAAGCCCAGAAAGATGCAGAGGAATCCAACCAACAGCTCCTAGTCTTCTCCTCGAAGCTTGAAGAGTCGGAAAAGAAGCTTCTAGAACTTTCCGCCTCTCAGAATTCTCCCACCATAGGCCCGACTGAAGGGCACGACGCGTCGTTGCAAGCTGAACTCGAAAATCTCAAGAGTCAGCAGTTGCAAGAATCAGCTGCTTTAGCCTCTGCACTAGATGAAATTCAAGGGCTCAAAGCTCAGCTTGAGATGGTAGCTGAATCCGGAGATAACAACTCTGAATCTGCAAGAAATGAGCTGGATAAGCTGAACGAGAGCCTATCGGTTGTGGAAGAGATGAAGAAGGAGCTAAGTGAATGCAAGAAATCCGAAGCTCAGGCTCAAGAACTAGTCGGTGAAACACTGATGCAACTTGAAGCAGCGAAAAAAATGGTTGAGACGATTAGATCGGATGGATGTAAAGCAGCAGATGGTTACGAGGCTGCAGCTAGCGAGCTCGAACAGTCAAGGGAGCGTGTGAAGCTTCTAGAAGAACTCGTGAGCAAACTCAAGTCCGAGAATGATCTAGAAGCGGATTTCGCCTCTGTGAAACTCGAAGTGGAACAGTTAAGATCTGCTCTAGCAGTAGCTGAGATTAGGCAGAACGAAGATCAAGCTCGGAGCTCAGAGCAAGTAAAGCAAGCTCTTGAAATGGTGGAGCAGATAAAATCTGCATCAGGGCAGAGAGAAGCCGAGTTGGAGGCAGAGCTACGAAAATCGAGCTATGAGATCGAGGAGCTGAGGTCGAATTTAATGGATAAAGAAACCGAACTTCAAAGCATCTTTGAAGAGAACGACGCCCTCATAATGCAGCTAGACCGAGAGCACGAAACGAAGACGGAAATCAAGAAACTGAAAGCCCTTTTGCACGAGAAGGAAGCACAGTGCAAGAACATATCAGAGGAGAACAAGAAACTGAAGCTAGAGATCAAGGAAATCTGCACGAGCAACGAAACCTTGTCCGAACTAGAGAAAGCAAGGGCTGAGGAGAGAGAGGCGACGATGAAGGTAGGGTACATGAGAGAGGAAGTGGAGAAGAGCAACCGAAAGGCAGAGAGAGTGACAGAGCAGCTAGAGGCGGCGCAAGCAGCGAACGCGGAGATGGAGGCGGAGCTGCGGAGGCTGAAGGTGCAGTCGGATCAATGGAGGAAGGCTGCTGAGGTGGCGGCTTCGATGCTCTCGGTTGGAAGCAACGGGCATGCCGTGGAGAGGACTGGATCCATGGACAACAACTTCAGCCCTCGGATGAGGCGGATGACGTCGCCTTATTCGGATGAACTCGACGAGGATTTCATGAAGAAGAAGAATGTGAATGTGTTGAGAAGGATTGGAGTGCTGTGGAAGAAGCCACAGAAATAGGAGGAAGAAGAAGGATGCCTATATTGAGCTTCTAAATGTTCTGATTTAGTTCTAGTGGGGATGTAAATGAATTAATTACTGCCAAAATATTTTTATTGGAGTGTCTAAGGATTTGGTACTTGTATTAATTTGTGCGTTGGGGACTTTTTACTGATCTGATTTATAAGTTTGTGATGATTAAGTTATTTTGGGTTGTTGCATATAGTAAGATATTAATATATCAGGATAAATGATCTATAAATAAATAAATGAAAATGGAAGTAGATGCCTTAGTTTTAATACTTAAGCTGTCAATTAATCACATTTAGTGGCACGGGATAAATAAAATTGAAGCCCAGTATCATTTTTTTTGTGTAAAACAGATCCATTTTTACAATGTCAATTGCTAAGCTACAACTTAAAGAACATTTCGTTAAAATCTAAGGCCCAAATAGGGTGGCGGCCCACTCCCAAACCGTGACTCCTTCTTTTGCACAATAGTACTCAAACCCCGAAGACTTGATCACCACATGCGTGTGGTTGCTCCATGTCTTGACGCATCGAAGATTCGAAGGGCTAAGCTCTCCTTCACGTTGGTGTCGCTCACGATGACGTGGTAGTGTTGCTCGTAAGAGTCATAAACGGTCTTGTGCATAGGCTCGAAGGTTTGTACCCGCGGCTCCAAAATTTTGAGAACCTATAGTTCTTTTTTCAAAATGGTATTAGTAAAGTTATTTTTATTTTTGTTTTAACTAATTTTTATTACTATATTTACTCCCTCCGTCATGTTGGAAGAGTATTGTTTCTTTTCGGCACGAGACGGAGGGAGGTTTTTAATTTTTATTTTTTCAGATTGCATATAGAAAACCTGGAAATGAGTGTATGAGTAAACTGGGGAATGGAAATTCGATAATTAAGCATCCCTAATTTCAATTAATTGTCCCCTTATTTTGGCTAATTATTTCCATTTTAGGAAATAAGACTCTCTCGATAGGATGGCCTAAAAAAGGAAAACGAGGTTTTTTCAACAGAGAGTATATATTATTTTATTCTAGGGGTGCCATCGGATCGAGAGGGCAGGTTTGATGGCCCACCAAACATTAAACAGCTGCATATCCAAATTATGATGTGGAGATTGGGGTTGGGGAGATGAGGTGGTCAATTATCTAATAACTCCTCGTGGAAATACATCTATATAGGGATAAAGAATACAATTTTTTAACACAACTTCAACCCAATTTATGTATGAGTAGACAAAATTACCCCTATTTTTCCTCACATGGGTCCCTTCTCTCTCCTCTCTTCTTTTTTTTTTTTTTTCTATCTCCTACTTTAAGAATATCCCGTCTCTCTTCATTTATTATCTACATTCTCTCTCTTCCCTCTCTTCTCTTTTCTTTTCCTTTTTTTTTTCTACTTTCTCTTCTCTCCCCCCCCCTTTTTTTCTAGTTTTTCTTCTCTTCTTTTTTTTCTTTTCCTCTTTTCGTTTTTTTTTAGTTTTTTTCAGTTCATTTTTTCGTTTTTTTTATATTTGTTTTCCAGTTCGTTTTTTATAATTTTCCCTTATCTTTTTTTTACCCTTTTATTTTTTTCCAGTTTTTCTACTCTTTTTTTCCCCTCTTTCTCGGTTGATTAATGTTTTCTTTTTCGGTCATAAGCACTAAGTCTGTTCTTAATTTGTGATCGTTTGCGTAGATGAATTTCTTTTCGATTTCAATGGTTAAACTAATTAGTCTTTGAAAAATTCGTGTATGATTATGTAAGAAATGATCCAACGGTGAGCATATTTTTTGTGTATGATTATGTAAGAAATAATCCAATTCTTGTGATCTATATATAAGAATTGATACATTTCTATCTAGATTAATATCGAAGAAACGGTAGGCATATTTTTTGTGTATGATCATGTAAGAAATGATCCAATTCTTGCGATCTATATGTAAGAATTGATACATTTCTATCTAGATTAATATCGAAGAAACGGTGGACATATTTTTTATGTATGATTATGTAAGAAATGATCCAATTCCTGCGATCGATATGTAAGAATTGATACATTCCTATCTAGATTAATATCGAATAAACGGTGAGCATATTTTTTGTGTATGATTATGTAAGAAATGATATAATTCTTGCGATCTATATGTAAGAATTGATATATTTATATCTAGATTAACATCGAAGAAACGGTGGACATATATTTTTTTTGTATAATTATGTAAGAAATGATATAATTCTTACCACATAGAGAAAAATAATCATGTAGCTCCTAACAGTTAAAAAATAATCATGGCGCAACTCGGTGTTATTCGATGGGAAGGAATGGGAGATGAAAAGGATCGAGGAAGAAATTAAATGTAGATTCTGGAGCTGGTGCGTGGTTAGAGGATAGACAGAGCCTATTACTAGCTACATAGTGTGGTCAAATAATAGGTTATGTGATTACTGGTCTGTATCTTGAATTTCTTTCAGTTTTGGTACTTCTTGTATCGATGTTTGTATCGCCGCTTATTCTATAAATTCTTATTTTTCCGATAAAAAAAAAGAAAGAAAAAGGAAAAGAAAAAAAAAAAAGAGAGAGAGAGAATGATATATACGAAAGTAGAGGAAGAAGAAATAAGAGAGGTAAGAGAGATAATGTAGAGAATAAATGAAAATAGATAAGATGTTTTTAAAGTAGGAGAGAGAAAAGATAAGAAAGGAGAGAGAAGAGGCCCATGTGAGGGAAAATAAGGGTAATTTTGTCCACTCACATATAAATTGGGTAGAAGTTGTATTTTTTAAATTTATGTCAAAATTTGTCTTTTTTATCTCTAAGGGGGTAATTTTAATTTTTGCCTCTAACTCCTGCATCCATGTCGTCATAGAGCTTATTCATTAAAATTTAAGTGCAGTAACTTATCAATTTAGTGTACTTAATGTTATTTTTTATATGGAAAATAAGTTTTCCAAAGTTTTATAGATGTGAATGTGATTATAATAAAGATAGTATTAACTCGATACGACAAATGATATGCTAATCACCTTTCGTGGGCAACATTCAAATTTTAATCAGTTTATCATGATTTTGTTTTGTTTTTTTCATGATGTTTATTCTAATACCTCAAAAGCTACTACTAGCATAATTAAATTCACAAATTACATACAAATCAAGCTCGATTGGTTTTTTATCCCTTCAATTTTTTTTAAAAAAATAAACAAAACAAACAATAATAAAATATAATTTAATAATAATTTGTGAATTTAATTATGCTATTGATTGTTTATGAGGTATTATAATAAAGATCAATGAAAAATAAGAAAAAGTTATGATAAAATGACCAAAATATAAGTAGTGCCCACGGATCATTTTTTTACTCGATACATATTAAATAATAAAATAAGTATAACTGTAGAATTTTATGATATATATAGTGATTAAATATATTTAATCGATATATCAACCAGATCTCGATCCTATATCAATATATATTTAATAAATTTATATACGCTAGAAATAGAAATATGCATGTGTTTTGCACGACTATAAAATAAGTAGAGCTATAAAATTTAATGATATATATAGTGGTTAACATATATTTAATCGATATATCAATCATATCTCCTCACGGGAGAAAATTCACTAGGGTAGAATCAATAGATGTTTGATGAATGTTATTTGGCTGGATAGGTACTAGGTAGCCATCCTCTGTACTTTTGAGTTTCAAACGGTTTGTTTCAGGTCATTGCTCGATACAAAGGTGGTAAAGTGGGGGTCGAAACCTTTTAGATGCATCGATGCATGGTTTGTTTCTAATACTTGGAGTTTGTTTCATGCTAAAAGAGCTTGTTTCTAATACTTCAAGGAGTTTGTTTCTAATGCAAACTTCAAGGAGTTTGTTTCTAATACTTGGGAAAATTACTCGATTGAAGGCTGAAGGAGCTTTTGTCCTTAAGGAAAAGCTAAAAGGTTGAAAGAAGACTTAAGCGAGTGGAATAAATGAGGTTTTGGTTCGACAAAGAGCATTAGTTAGGAGAACGAGCCTCCCAAAGCACAGAAGACACACATCAAGTGGCTCGAAGAAAGGGATGTTAAGATTTTTTCATGTGATCATAAATCATCGTAGGAAATTGAATGAGCTCACAAATATTCAAATCAATGGTGATTGGGTGGGTGATCCAAGCCTGGTAAAAGTTGGTATCAACGAACATTTTAGAAAGCACTTTAAGAGGATGTGGGAAGTGAGATCGGAATTGCCAATTGATTTTGTCGACCGTAAGCTGAGTGAGAACAAGAATGATAACCGTTGGTAAAAGAAATGGAAGAAAATTGTGAAAAAATTGAAGAAAAATTGTCAGAAAGTAAGAAGAAGATGATGATATTTGTCCGAGAAATGAGAATGATGAGGAGTTAATTTATAGGAAAATAGGAAGGAATATAACAAAGAGATTACAAAGAAGAAGAAAAAATAAAAAAAAAATCTAAAGAGAGGTTCAGATAGTCAATCTCTAAAAGATAAATTTGACGGACTTTGATTAATCCACATATATCAACTCCAAAATCGACCCTTAATTTCAACCACATCTTTTCTCCATCCCAACTAGCCTTCTCAAGAATAGTTTCATTTCTCCATTTCCAAAGCACCCAAACCACGCAAATTCAAAAGCAATTGGCAAACTTCTTCCCCTTCAAATCCCAAAGCAAGTCACAATTTTGGATGAAGTGTTCCCTCATACAGTAATGTCGCATCACCGAAATATTGCACTAATCATACAACTCACGCCAAATAGAATACGCCAATTAACATTCAAGAAAGAAGTGAGAAGAGGATTCCACTTGTTGTCTGCAAGCCACACACTTGACGTCCTCCTCTTCTTCGAGTGCCTTCTTTTGACGAAGATTTTCCTTTGTTGGAAGTCGATTCCAGAATAGTCTCTACGCCATTACAGTTGCTTTAAGCGGGGCAAAAATTTTATATATTAACTCGAAGACTTTTTCTTCCTGTCGCCGAGCCTGATCTCCATTTCTTAGAGATTTCAATATTCCATAAGCGACTTTAGAAACATTATGACGTCATAATGGGGCTCGTTGGCAGACCCCCTCTTCCGTGCCCCTTGGTCTCGCACCCGGGCTCTCAAGCGCGGCACGGGGTTTGCAGTCGCCGCTGTGCTCTAAGAATAATGAAATTATAATATGCAACATTTCATTAGATTCAAATAAAAATTTTATTTTTGTTTATTCCCAATTGGAGAGATTGAAGAATGCAATACAAATAGAGGCTGCTCTCAAATCTCAATTCAGCCAGGGTAGTCCAATTAAAATTGGCAGAATAATTTATTGATCTCAAATTTAAGATATGTTTCCCATAAGTCGTTCTGACAACATTATTCCATAGACTTTTGTTTCACGCCTAAATCTGCACTTAGATTTGGTCGGAAAAACTCTATCCCAATTTGCTGAATTTCTATGTCATTGGGGCAAGTGAATGTCATTTACTACTACTACAATTTAACTAATCCCTATTCAACATTCCATTCACATTTAATAATCCCTTTATTTAAAAATAAAATAATACTAATAATCCCTTTTCTGTTTGAGCTAACATTTAATAATCCCTAAGATCTACATCAAACAAATAAAATCATCATTACTTAATACTATCTTGAAAACAGCTTTATCCCTCGTTGATTTAATCCAACCTACACAATTGATTAACCATTTCCTGCTGCAATTAAATAATGCCAAATTCAAGATCTTTTGTCCAGAGTTTCAGAGTGTTCAGACATGCTGAACTGAACCTATGTAGCATCATTGTCAAAACACATTTCCTCAAAATAGGCAAACAAATAAATCCAAGAAAATCTGCATGATTTCTACAGTTTCGATCGTACTTTAGGGAATTAAATGACGACAACAAACAAGAAACAAGAACTGAAATTTCATTAGTTTGTCATCAAACAAATAAAGTAACAAACCAATGTAGATAGCAACCAAAAAAAAAAACACAGAATCCACATCATTGATTAAAATTAAGCTTCTTTTTTAAGTTAAAAATACTTGATAAGTAATACTCTATCAATAAACACTCCTTTCCCTTTCCCCCTCTCTAGAAAACACTATAATCCATGTCAAATTCTCCACCTTAAACAATTACAATTATTCGCAAGTGCGCACGAATAATTGTAATTGCTACGGGGGCTTCTCTCTGCCTACATCAAAGGGCTATTGAGAAGCCCCTGCCAATTGGACGAGGCGAGTCCGTTCCAATTCAGCCGGGAGGAGTCGAAATCCGACCCGTTCCCATCCCCGCCTACTCCGCCGACGCTCTGCCATGGAAAACCCCACAAGATCCTTCCTTCGCCGTCTCTGGCGCCGCCGCACATTTCTTGCTTCACGGTCGTCACCGCCGTCGACGCCGTAGTGGTCGAGGCGCCGTTGCCGCCGTATTCCTCGTAGCCAATCCCCATCTCGTGGGGCCCACCCATTCCCATCCCCCCATTTTCAACCTCCACATTCCCATTCTCATTCCCCATCCCATAGTACACATTCCCATTCCCACCGGTCTGGTTCTCAAGAAAACCGGACCGGATCGCGTCGAACATCCCTGAAGAAGAGGGATTATTCGCACCGAAATTCCCAAGAAGGCCGGCGGCATGATTTTGATGGTGGTGGTGGTGGTGGGCCATGTTGGGATGCCCCCAAATGGAGAAGTCGCGATCATCGTAATGGCCGGAATTCTGCTTCTGAAGCCTAGCAATGGCCAGGCTGAGATCGTTGGAGTCGTAGCTCAAAGGGGGCATGGATGGAATGGGGCTCTGGATGGGCTGATCTTGGCTCCTCTTGGAGGAGGAGGAAGAGGAGGAGGTGGAGGAGGAGCGCTTGTTACGGCGGCAGCCGCCGCCCACGGGGACGTTGCGGAGGGTGCCGCCTTTAGTCCAGTATCTACGGCAAGACTTGCAGAAGTATCTGGGCTGAGAGAGGCTGTAGTTGTTGTAGTAGCAGAATTTGGTGTTGGTGGAATCGCATCGAGGGCATTTCAGGGATTGCATATCAGCCGGCCTTGGCTTCTTCTCTTGTTGCGCCGCTTTGTTGCAACCTAGCATGCTTTCCAGCGTTTCTAACCCCATTTCCTGTACATTTATTACTCCATTAGGTAAATACAAATTATACAAACAAATACAAATTTTCTATAAATAAAAATAAAAATAAAAAGAAATTGTGAAATGGTTTGGTATTGTTGGTGGAGAGAACAGGTATTTAGGCACCTCTAATTTTTTTTATTTTTTTTTATTTTTTAGGGTGCCTAAATACCTAGCGTGTAAAGGAGAGAACAAAAGGATTTAGTTTCCAGGGAGAAATTAAATAATTTTTTTCCTTTCAATCAAATCAGGTGACATTAGAGACAAACATACTGCATACTCACAGATTTTAAAATTGAAAAAAAGCAAAAAACTGGGAAGCTCGTACCAAGAACAATTAAGTTTGTTTATCAACTGAAAATTAAATGTGGACTTGTATTGAAGAAAGCAAAGGATTTATCTCAAAATTAGATCAGAAAGGGAAAAGTGGGAAGAAAGAGAAGACAATTAAGAGAGAAATTAATTAGTAAAGTGGGGGTTGAAGAAAGGAGAATGATTTTGAGGTGAATCTAGCTTTGATTTTGAGGTGAATCTAGCTTTGAAAGAAAATGGCACCTGGTGATGATGTTGTGCAGTTGAGGAATCCATTTCCACCATGCAACACTTGCACTTGTCTTTCAAATTCGAAGCGATTGCAGAAGAAAGAGAGAGAGAGAGAGTATGTATTGTACAAAATGAGAAGAAGAAGAAGAAGAAGCAGCAGCTTAATAATTAAGAATTCTGAGAGCAAATGGGAAAAGAAAACTTAGGCTAACACCACAAGCTGCAGCATCACCCACACACATATATATATTCGGAGCCAGAGAGAGAGAGAGAGAGGACAAAGTGGGCCGTTGATTGATATATAGAGAGAGAGGAGAGAGAGAGAGAGAGAGTGTGAGTGTAATGATTACAAGATTGTACTAGGGATGTGTGTAAGTAATACTAGTATTTGAGAGTTGGCACGCAAGAGAGAAAACGGAAAAAGCAGTCTCCCTTCGTCTGTATGTATTACTAGTTCGTACCCGTAGAGAGAGAAAGAGAGAAGGGACACCGGAATTTCAATTCGCAGTTGTGTCAGTGGGACCCAGCGGCGTGGGAAGGGAAGGGGCAACTATCCGTGGGGCCCACGCGCTGCTTGCTGCCCCGGCGGTGGGACCCGCGTACGTACATACTACTCCTTCCTCCTATTATTATGCGCGCGCTTGGGCTTTGCCTTTGTAGGCTTTTCATTTCAAAGGGAGATTTCATTTTCAAAATTCATCGCCGATCGAATGTACTCCTTATATTAAGGCTGCGTTTGGTAATCATCTCAAGATGAAGAATGATGATTCATCTCAAGATGACTCATATGAATAGTGTCAAGATGAATCATTCATCTCACCATTTGGTAGCAAAAAATTCAGACCCGGATGATATCATATTGTGTTTGGTACAAATTGCAAAACTCTAGATTAAAATTTAAATTGACTATTTTACCCTTATTAAATACCCCTACCGATTTCACTTTTTATTGTTGAGATTAAATAGTACCCTTTATTATTTATTATTTATTACTCTGTATTATTATTATTATTATTATTATTATTATTATTATTATTATTATTATTATTTTTATTATTCTTGTTATTATTATTATTATTATTATTATTATTATATTGTTGAGTTATTATTTTTATTATTCTTGTTATTATTATAATTATTACTATTATTGTTATTATTTATTATTATTATTATATTTATTATTATTATTATTATTATTCTTGTTATTATTATAATTATTACTATTATTATTATTAAATTATTATTATTATTTATTATTATTATTACTATTATTATAATTGTTACTATTACTATTACTATTATTATTATTATTTTATTAAATTATTAATATTTATTATTATTATTATTATTATTATTACTACTATTATTGATATTATTTATTATTATTATGATTATTTATTACATTAATATTATTATTTTATTACATTATTATTATTATTATTGATTTATTATTATTATTATTATTACTATTATTGTTATTATTTATTTATTTATTATTATTATTATTTTATTACATTATTATTATTATTATTTTATTATATTATTATTATTATTATTATTATTATTATTATTATTATTATTATTATTATTATTATTATTATTATTATTATTATTATTATTTGAAATCGTATAAATACATAAGGGTAAAATGGTAAGAGAGAGAAAGTATTGTGTTACTGTTTTAATGAGTTCACCTCATCCGACCAAAAACGTGAGATGACTAAACAAGACGGAACAGTGAAATATCAACGGGCCTTGTATTCATCTCGGGCCCTCCAGTTTATTTTAGTTGGTTACCAAACAGTGAGATGAACCAAGATGATATCTCTCATCTCGGTTCATCTTGGTTCATCTTCTTTACCAAACACACCCTAACTACTAAATACTCGGGAGTTTAAATACCCCCCCCCCCCTTCTCTCTCTGGCCCACTCAGTACTCCATACCCTCCTCCTCGACTACTACTCTCAATTTTTATTATCTACCTTCTCAATCCTACTGCTTCATTTCATTGTTTCATGCTCTTTCTTCGATGTGATTTTTGTGATAAAAACGAGAAACCGACAAATATTTCGGATTAGGCTAGATTAGGTTTTTGAATATGAATATGTCCAACCGACTGATGACGTGGCAACCGGGGTGCATCTATTACTATTAGAATTAGAACATTTCTTCTATACTAAGTTAATTTTGTGGGTAAAATGTGTGCCGTAAATAATTAATGTATTTAATTAATACTCCTGACAATGAAACGCAACTTAATTGGTAAGACGCTTCTCCTCCAATTAAGAGGTTGGGGGTTCGAGTCACCTTAAGTAGAAAATGAGAAATCATTATTGATCATCTTTTTAAGAAAAAAAATAAATAATAATAATTATTATTATTATTTAATACTCCATTACTACTCCTATATATCTAATTTATATAAACATGTATGCTTTTGAAGCAGGTTGATACTGAAAGTGAATAATATAATTCACGGATTTTGTAACTTTTAATAACTCTTACTGGGTCTGGGGGCGGGGGTTAAAATTTTTTAATTACTTGAATTTAATAATTTCTTCCCGTACGATAAATCTATATCAGTACTAATTAGTTCTATAATTCTACGAGCATAAATATTACTACTTGTAAGAATAGATTTTTACCCAAAAACATACTTTATTTACGGAAACCCTGAAATTTATATCTCAAGCATTGAATACTAAACTAATCAAGGTCCTTTTATTTGTTTTTTTCTTTCTGGTGAATCAAATAAGTGGAGGAGTATGTGCAGTGGCGGAGGCAAAGGGGTGCTGGAGGGAGCTCCAGCACCCTCCACCCGAAAAATACATCATATTTTTGCATTGAAAAAAATTATTTTTAGATTTTTTTTATATTTCTAGCACCTTTATTTATATAAAAATTTGATTTTAGCACCCTCTAATTCAAATTTCTGGCTCCGCCACTGAGTATGTGATAACGGCATTTGTACAGATGTTCTGTAGGAATATGCATGCTTTGAGAAGCGGAAACCAGCTGAATAATTATTGTATATGAAAAAAATATATATATACATAATACATGTGTATGATTAATGATTATTTATATGTAATATTATTGATCGTCATCATTGAATATAATAGACGTAATTAGTGATTTCAATCATTTTACTTTATGTTTATTCATTTGAATTGTTTCCAACCAAAGGTTGCTCCATATTTCTGCCACGTGCAGCTAGCCATATATGTTTTGTATGGACAAATTCGTACCTATTTTTCAGCACGTCACTACTATTTTTATTTTTATTTTTTTAATTCTATACTATTTTCAGAAAGACGTGTATCCGACTATATAATCTCTACTCATCATCATAAATATTACGCTTCGACATAAATGTTGTATAAATTTATTGCATTTATTTCGATACACCGAACAGGAAATAAAGTCCAAGTATAAATCAGTTTCTATCGTAATAAATTAAGGTATATACATATACGTACTATTATTTAAACTTGCTATGGACCACTAATATTTTGTGTGCTTAAATTACATTATAAAAATAAGAATGTCGTACTGCGCTCATAAAATGTCTGACACGTGAATGAAATTGAACAAAAAATAAACGGTGATCGATTAAATATGGTTTAGTAATATCAATACACATCAATAATTTTATAGTTAGGTATATATAACAAATTTTGAAATGCAAGCAAATGAATTGATAGATGTGTTGTAACACAAATTAAAGCTTACTTTAATAATTAAGTACTATAGTAATGAAGGTGGTGTTACTTTAGAATTTTGTAATGCAAAGCTGATGAAGATTCTACATGGTTATGTACATAACATAACATTGATATTTGATATGTCAAATCTTGTCACATGCACCTAAAAAGCAGCTATAAATGAATCTTAACACAGAAATCAACATGCTACTAGCTATTCGATCCATGACCAATCTCATTTTTTACCTTCACAAAAACATAGAGAGCCATTTTTAACCATTTATGGGTTGTCCCCTTTTACTATTTCCTTTATCTTTAATTAATTTCTCATTTCATATTAAACTTTCATCCAATCCAATCCAATCCAATCCCTATTAATTAAATATGGTTGAGACACAATCACATGGATCGATAGACGTCTTCAAACCATTTACTTCTCGATTTAGAAAATCACAAATTCACAAGTTATACAAGTGTAATCAAAACATTTCAAGATTAGAGCGATATATAAGGGCCAACTTAGCAAGAATCACCTCTATTAATTATATTAATTGACTTAAGTTAAATTTAAATTGTGACATCACATGTAACACATATGACTACAAAGTAGTAGTAATGTTCAAGTAATGAATGATTGGGAGAATTCCCTTATCCATTAAGATAACAAATACGGAGTAAGCAACACATGCAATCCACTAGAATACATAATCAGCCAATCAAAATAAAAAGAAGAGAAGCAAGTGATCTAGCTTAACACATAGCCAGATCAGCAGCCTTGTAGTATATACAGTATATAATTAAATTTGTGTGTGTGTTTTTTTTTTCCAAATATTACCAATAAATTTGAAGGGACCAGGATTCTTGGAATGGTGGGAAAATCAATGCCACCCAACAAATATTCTAAACAGCACTGTCATCACCTGTCACTGCCACATATGATCATAAACAAACAATCATTGAACCCACTCTAACATTCTCTTGGGATCCCATGAAATTGGCTTGTTTTTTTGCCTCCCTCTCTACATATTTTCAATGGACAAAATAATTGTTATCCATTGATGTTATAGGTAAAGGTCTTTGGGCACCCAAAGAAATTTTCAATTTCAAATTTAATTCCAATTCATTTATTCTAATTCTTTAGGCCCTTTAATTTAATACTACAAACGATTCCAAGTTGAATCTTATTGTATATTGATCGTTAATTAATTTGGTTCTGAAACAGATATTATTGTTTTTCTTGAGGGAAAAGTGAAGTGTGTTAGAAAGAAAAGAGTTTAAAATGTGTGGAAATTGGGTGTTTTGGATTAGGATTGAGATTAATTTAAGTTTTGTGAATGATTATAAGGAAACCCTAATTTTAGTGCAAAAGAATGTGGTGGGATCGCATGTACCACATGTAAGACAATGTGGGACCAGGGTCATAATGGGCAATCAGCATCAGTCAAATCGATTGACCGGTCAAATTTCGATTTTTTTATCAGTCAAATAAAAATAAAATAAAATAGTGGGGGGGAGAGAGAGAGAGGGCAAAGTGAAAGCTGAGCTAGGAAACTGTGCCCTTGATAACATATGGCTATGGCATGCTATATCGTTCAAGAAAAGAATCTGCCTTGGAAACTTGGTAGGGTTTGCATTGCACTATAATTATTGAACCTTCTAATTATTGTACTAATTTTTATTGGGTTGTTTTCACATGGATGGACCATGGATATTGATAGGATGATAGGCAATATTTATATTCCTACTTTTTTTTTTATCAAAAAGGAAAAAAATAAAACAAAAACAAAACAAAATTCTACAATGCATATAACATATTCTTGCAGTGGGTTTATTAGGATTAACTTTTGATTTTGATGCCTAAGTTTTGATTTGCCCTAATATGATTTTCAAATATTCTTGTCGGGTTATAGGGAATGCCAAAGCATTGTCTATCTCCTACTATGATCTAAGTACACCATAATTAGAATTGAGGTTTCCCTTAAATGTTTTATTAGTTCACTAGTTGCATATGAAGTACGTAACTACTAGTTGTAATTGTAGGATTATGAAATCCTTCGTTTTTAAGGGATTCACTTATGTTTTTTTTTTTTTTTTTCTCCCTTAATAAACATAGACTTTTTATTTATTTATTTACGTGTGAGCCTCATTTTTATGTGCAGACAAATTTACGTACTCGAGAAAAAAATTGTAGTTTTGAAAGTAGGAGTGTACAAATAATAACTTTTCAACGTACGTGAAGAAACCTTATCCATATAACATATTCATATATGTTATGACAATGTAGTAGCAATAATGAACCTTATTTTGATAATATTAATATTAATTTCCCTCGAATTTTGAGTTTTATCATAACACAAGATCAACACTTAATCATGTGTACTAGTATATACAAGTAATTAATTGGTAGCAAGTAGATTGCATGCAATAAGTTGTTAAGGCCATATATTAATCCAAGGAGGAGCGGCATCATTATCATGTGTGTCCACACATTAAACAAAGGGATTTAATTAAGTTGGTTTCATTGATAGGAGAGCCACATTTAGTCTAAATATTCTTAAATCTTAACCATAACATATTCATCATATATAAATAAAATGGTAAATAGCTATATGTATATAGTAAAATGAGGGACCCTCTCTCATAAAAATAGAAATAAAAAAATGGGGGTCCCTTTCCCAAAGGAATATGCTAAACTTCATCACAAATCAAGCTACTTAATTAGTGCAAAAAAAGCATTGTTTAGATGTTCTCCATTCTCTAGACAAGCGCTTGACCATACATTGAGAAATGGAAATGCATTCAAACTTAACCAGATTTGATTGTTTTAGGCAAAAAATACGTATGAGACAGTTTAAGGGATCAGAATTCATAAGCTATACTGTAGTATACTCGAATCCATATATGTAAAAATTAATATATTAATTTAATATCTTGTTGAAGTTGTATTATCTTTATTTTGTGTATGAATATAAAAACAAAAGAGGCGGCAAATAGGATTGGACTATTGAACTCGAATCCAAAACTTACTTGACGTAGAATAGGGGTATTTATAGTTTATGGCATGAGCTTTGAATATTTTTCAATTTATGACCTTAAATTTGATTTATTTTTTTTTTTTTTGAAGGCTAAACTTTGAAAAAAAAATTTGGTTTATGGCCTACACCCTATTCTAATGCTGAAAAAGTAATTTATATTGTCGATATCTTGAAAAACATATGTTGTGTCGATATTTGACAAATATATAGTGACTCTTACCAGAATTTGGGATGTTATGACGATATTTTTCGGCATTGAAATATGAGATGTAGATAAAAAAAGTTACAAAGTTAAAGTTTTTTTTAATAAATCAAAATTCAGGTTATAAATAAAAAAGATGTTGAAAGTTCAAGTTATAAAGTGTAAATACCTGCAAAAATGAGATATTAGTATTAAACAATTTTAAATTTTCGAATGTCTCCTAAAAACTTTTGAAATGGAAGGTAGGCATTTTGCGATGTTCATATACTCACAATCATTTCCTCATATATCCACTACATTTACTTTCTTTATAGAGTTTGAAACTTACTATATATAATTTGGTTATCATGTAAGTGTCTTGGATAATTTAAGTACAGTATGTTACTTCTCTAATTACACATATAAGGGTACTATGAAATGATTTTGATTTGTTGAGTTAGTTTAATCAATCTCAAAGTGGAAAGAACACATAACAAATTCTTGAGAACTTTCTTTTGATAAAATATTGAAATATCTCATAATACTCTCATCCAATTGTCCTATACAAGAATATCTAGTCCCCACCAATTAATTAGCTATATTGCTAATTCTCAAAAAAAAAAATCTGCAGGTTTTTTAAAGAGAGGGAGGCGGAGGTGTATTTTTTTTAATTTTTTTCTTCTTTCTGTATTTTAGTAGGGAGGGTAGGGAGACTATTTGTGATTTTTAATGTTTGATTCTCTTGTTCCTATAGAGTGCTAGTTAGATTTTGGAGACTCTTGTCGGATCTTGGAAAGGATTTCGGAGATCAACATTTAAAACTAATTATTAAAAGATTATGACGAATGACGATGATTTTGAAGGAAAAATTTATATGAAATAAAATTAGCACATATATACGGAATTAAAGTGTATAAACAACGACGGGTCGACCTAAAATTTCATTATTATGTACAGGCTGAGGCATGCATCCTTCACCAATATAATCATATTCATGCTTATGTTATAATATAGCTTAGCTTCAGTTCGGAGCCATTTAATTTTAAATAAATGTGAGGTTTTTTACTATTAAAATAATAATTTGAAATTAATTAGGATATTGCAAAAATAATTAACACTATAATTTATAAAATTAAATGCATTGCAACTTACAATTTGTCTTAAGCAGTTAAGTTATTGTTTTGCATTCTACTTAAATTACTAGTATTTATACTCGTGCGATGCACAAAAAACAAATACATTTAAATAAGTAAATATTCTTAGGGATAAAAAATATTTCAAATACTCCTTTCGTTCATTAAATATGAGCACTTATTACTGCATTCGTCCGCTTACATTCTATGGGTCCGTTTGGTAGTTGAGAAAATGCTAGATAAGTATGTTTATCTCGGTTTATACAGTGTTTGGTATCCAAGAAATATAATCTCAAGGGCCCGTAAAATTGCTTGGGCCCGGACTAAATTCACTGTTACACTTGCATATACTATCCCGCCTCTACCCCATCATAAGTCGTGATAAGTATTGTTTAATTTTAATTATCAATTTTTTATTTTCAATTTTAATTATCAATTTTTTATTTTCAATTTTTTATTTTCATTTTCATTTTTAATTATCAATTTTTTATTTTCAATTTTAATTATCAATTTATTTTTTATTTTCAATTTTAATTATCAATTTATTTTTATTTTCAATTTTAATTTTCAATTTATTTTTTATTTTCAATTTTAATTATCAATTTTTTATTTTTAATTTTAATTATCAATTTTTTATATTTCTTATCCCAACTTATCTATGTTTGTACCAAACACATAATATATTTCTTATCCCAATTTATCATACTTTTTTTTATCTCAACTTATCACACATTTTCTTATCTGCCATTTTCTCGGTATTGCTACCAAACGGTGCATAGCTATTTTTCGACGTATACCTTACATAAAAAATACATATTTACCCTTATACGGAGTATTGCACAACAAATGCAAAAGGTGAGATCCAATCATCAATTTATCAACTAAAATGTGGGACCCTAAACATCACTTTATCAATCACTCATTATAAAAATTAAACACGGTGCCATAAAATTATACTACCTCCATCCCATTTATTTAGACCTATTTACTATTTGACACGTATTTTCACCGAAACCTAGTACGGGTTTTAAAACATAATTTTGTAGTATCATTTTTTTTACGGGATACTATGACACTCATAGTATCCCGTAAAAAAAAACGATACTACAAAATTATGTTTTAAAACCCGTACTAGGTTTCGGTGGAAATACGTGCATAAAACAAATAGGTCTAAATAAATGGGATGGAGGTAGTATGTACACAAGTTGTGGATGGAGGGAGTAATTTAAAAAGATAAATAAGAGTTAAAAACATTCTAATAGAAGAATCAAAATTATAATATGCTGAAAGACCTATTTATAATAACAAAATATACCTTCGTCATGCATCATTTTTCCGTGTGATGCAGAATAATTACTATTTTAAAAGTACTATTAAAATAATTTATTAAAAAGCAATATTGATATAAAAAAAATAAGTTTAGATATATAAATATAATATAATAAAATGAATTGAATTATTAACATCACTTTATTAGATATTAATAATGTAATAATTTCAAGGTGATAAATCATAGTTATAAATTTTGTCGAGATGATTTATTATGAATTGAGAATGATCAGATGAATTTAACTTCCTTTTTTTGGAAAAAAAAAAAAAACACTATATACCCATCTATTGTAAAGTTTTAATAAATTGCATCAAAACAATAAATTATTGCTTTATAAATGATTTGGAGGAGGGTGGAACGTGCATGATATTAGCATAAGGGGATGCTAGTTTTAAAACTGATGCATAATTGTCGGATAGCTATAAACCTTGAAATTGAATTTAATTATAAAATTGCCACTCAAATTTATTTGAAATTGAAGATTCTTGTTTTATATAGATATAGATTTCTTGAAAGCTGGGTTTGCAGCGTACGTACGTAACATCAATAAACATAAAACTAAAAATTTCCCTTATGCATTATTAAGGTCAAGAACAATCACGCCCACTGCATTATATATGCACCAATCTCTGAATAAATTGATGGAGATTTTTTTTTATTCACATCCCATCAAAGCATTTAAGGAAATTCTTTATTCAACTAACTCATTTACTACTTTTCTAGATAGAGCAACCAAACCTATTCCCTTAAATGAAGGGTAACTGTTTTTAACCCTTTTTCTTTGCTATTTTCTTTATGTTTTTTAGTAAACATAAATAAACTGTACCATACGTAGGATATGGTAGGATAATAATCTTATGATTATAATATGGATATAACTATATTTGAAAAGTGTTTGGTAGATGATATGATATGGCCCAGCTCCTAGGCCCAAACATCAAACCCAATATAATTGGGCTCCGACAGTTCAGCTCGGCCCACTTCAAAGAGATTTCTTCATCAAGGCAACTCCTACATCGACTACAACTCAAGCTCCAAGAGAGATATAGAAGCTCGGTGTCTATCCCTAATAAGAGGATCAAGCTAGAGTCCAAATAGGAGAAGACTTTGTATTATAGTCAAACTCCATGTAATTACCTATAAATAGGGGTTTAGAATAGATTGAGAAGGGGGGAACAATCTTGTAATCACTACTCATACAAGCAATAAAGATCCATACTCTTTCCGCCCGTGGACGTAGATCTATCACAATAGATCGAACCACGTAAATCCCTCGTGTTCCTTTATTTTCGTGTTCATTAATTCCTTGATTTGTGCTCGTTAATTACCTTACGAAAATAAGATCGATCACTGGCGCCGTCTGTGGGAAACGAAAATTTGTGATTTTCGATCAAAAGTTTTCTAGGTAATCTACAGCCATGACAGGAAGACCAAACACGATCAACCTCCGCCACTAAGCATCCTACCTCGCCGTGGATCGGGACGCTCTCGTCGCGCGAGTGAGATTCCGAACAACGTCGGTTAACCAAACCTGGGAATTCAACCCCGCATGTTCCAGGATTACTCCGCGCTTCAAGCCGCCGAGACCTACTTTCGCGACGCCCTAAGCCACGGAACCTCGCGCCGCCGCAATCCGTCTACGATCCTCTCGTTGGACGGGATTGGAATTTCGATTTCACCAGATCTGTAGCTCTCCGCCTCGGCACCGCAGCACCTACCCCCGCCGAGCTCGTTCCCAGCCGAAGAGCAGCAGGCCAAGCTGCACCTGCGTGGGCCGACATCGCCGCAGCAGCATCCGGCAACAATACTCTTGCAAGTTTCCTTCCGACGTGAAGAGAATCGCAGCACAAGAGAATTCCACCAATCTGGTCAAGAATGATGGCCTTCAAGGTTGCGAAATCAATCACTTAATCGAGCTGCACTGTCCTCTTTCAATCGCAGATACAAGCCCAGCAAAACTTTCGTTGTGGACTTTTGTCGAACACGTGCAGGCCACACAGTGAACAGTAACTCGCGATTGAAGAAATTTCCAATTACTCTCGCCGGAAAACTGGGCAAATCAGCCGCAACCAACACCTTCAATGTGTTCACCGGAGCCAATCCCATCGACCCCAATAACCTTTAACGTCGTCTGACGGAGAAGAGGCCGCCAGAAATCTCTTTGTCGCAGAAATTGAAATCGCAAATTTGCATCTACAGGAGAAACTCCATTCATCGAACATCTTGCTCACGTGGAATCAACGGACGAGGATCGCCTTCCAATTAGCGGAAGCCATAGCCTGCCTCCACGAAAGCTGCAGCCCTCCGTCGAACCGACGTTGCCACAGCAGCCGCAGCAGCAGACCGAGCTCGCCCGTGCCATGCCGACATCGCAGTAGCACCTACGAGCTCCCCGTCGAGCAAAGCAGCCGATCTGCGAGCTTGCCCCCGTCGAGCTTCTCCGTTGGGCCCCTTGCCGAGCTGCGTCATGCCGACGTCGTCGCCGCAACACCGCCGAGTTGCACCTGCGTGGGCAGACGTCGCCGCAGCAGCAGCCGACCGAACTGAAGCTCTCCGCCTCGCCGCCATAGTACCTCCGAGCTGTAGCGTCGAGCTCGCCCCCTCCGACTCCCACGAAGAGCAGCCGAGCTGCAGCCCTCCGTCGAGCCGACGTGACCACAGCATGGTGACGAGCTGAACCACCGAGCTCCCCCCATCGAGCTGTCATATTGCAGCACCTCCGAGCTGCACCTGCAGCACCAACCGAACTGCGCCGTCGAGCTCCTCCGACGAGCTGAGAGCCGACGTCGTCGCACGATCAAAGTTTTCATAAGGGGAGAAGAAGAAGCGCAATCGAAGATCAACGAGGCCACGATCGAAGCAGCATCGCAGCGTTATAAAGATTCAGCTAAACTGTACGCAGAGCAAGGAGAGTGGAAGAATCACCAAATCGTTCTTTTACCCTAGATTTTGGAAATCGCCAGACCCTCTCTCTCATCCTCGACAGATTCTTCTCGAGGTCGCCGATACAGATCACGATCGCAACCACATTTATGACGACGCTGAGGTTACCTCCGCACGCAGATCAACCCCGCCGCCGAGCGGCTGAAGGTGAACATGTCGCCGAAGCAGAAGAGCATCACGCTCTGCATGGTGGACCAAAGCCGTCAACGACTGTTCCAATCCTTGATTGGCCCTCATCCAGGCCGACGGCGAGCGCGGTGGTTTCCGGCCAGAGAAGCGATGGTTCGAGCTCGCCTTCGAGAATTCGATGAAGCAAACTATCGTCGATAAGTACTTTTATTTCGTCCTGAGCGCAGGAAATCAGAGAAAACGACAGAATTTCCGATGCCGCCGCCGCCGCCGGATGCAGCCTTTTTCGCGGCCCCACCACCACCATCTCCTCCATGAACACCATGCACGAGGACGTCTCCGAGTTGAACCAGGCAGCAACCTGTTGCACCAGCAACGTCGATCTGAGTTAACTCGGCTATCTGACTCGTCAAGAACCCTCACCGCCGCTTCCGTATGGTGGCGCAATCCTGCCACTACCGTAATTCGCGACAGCAGCGCCGCTCCTGCACCAGCTGTACCTCTCCTGCCCCTCTGTCGTCGTTTGGACATCACCATCATCCACGAGGGAAGTCGGACGACCGCCCAGTAGCCGCCGGAAGCGCGATTGAAAGTGTACAAATCCGCCGCCGTCGCCTCCATGCCGCGGCGATCTGCTACACTTCCGAGGTCGAGCAACAGTCGTTATTTGATTCTCGACAGTGCTTCTGAATTTTCTACACAGCAATTCAATAGGAAATAGAAATTTCCCAAGCTGACCTGGGGCTCTGCCCCTTGGACCCCAGCCAGGGGCTCTGCCCCTTGGACCCCGCCAGGGGCTGCCGCCCCTTGGACCCCGCTATCAGGGGCGCTGCCCCCGAACCCCTGCCATGCCGACGTCGTCGCAGCACTACAGAGCCCCGAGCTGACATTGCTATGAAGCTTCTACGTCGAAGCATGGCGCCGACCTCTCAACGACGAGCCTTCATACAATGGGGATATACATCGTCAGTCCATTAGGCAAAGCTCTCGGCCAATTCCAATTACTCATCGTAGCCATCGACTACTTCACTAAGTGGGTCGAAGCCGAACCCTTGGCAAAGATCACAAGCAAGAACGCCCTCAACTTCGTATGGAAGAACGTGGTTTGTCATTTCGGTGTACCTCACATCCTCGTCTCGGACAACGAAACGCAGTTCACCGATCGGACATTCAGAGAATGGTGTGAAGGGCTTCATATCCAACAAAAGTTCACTTTGGTAGTTCATCCTCAAGTGAATGGCCAGACCGAAGTTACGAACAGAACGATCGTCAAGGGACTCAAAACCCACTTCGATAAAGCCAAAGGAGATTGGGCAGCAAATTTACCCCACGTCCTATGGTCATACCGAACAACTCCTCGGACCTCGAACGATGAAACACCTTATAGTTTGGTGTATGGAACCGAAGCAGTGATCCCGGGAGAGATCGGCCTGCCGAGCCCGCGCACTCTCAACATCACGGCCGAAGTCAACGACGAAGACCTCTGAACCGAATTGGATCTGTTAGAAGAAAAACGGGAGCTCGCGTACATCAAGGAAGCCAAGTACAAACAACAAGTAGCTCGGTACTACAACCAAATAATCAAGTACTAACAATTCCGAGTGGGCGACCTCGTACTTCGAAATAACGAGGTCAGTAAAGCGGAAAGGATCGGCAAGCTCGAATCCACATGGGAAGGACCCTATCGAGTCGAAGAAGTCCTCGGCAAAGGGTCGTACAAGCTCGCCCACTTATCCGGTAAGCCAATACCCCGTGCATGGCACATTAGTTATTTAAAGAGATACTTTGCATAAGTGACCGAGAGATGTTCAAAGTTCACATAGGTTATTTAGGTCGTCTTTTTGTGTTGAGTCAGGTCGTCATTTTGGTCTTGCATGCTTCATCTTGAACATCTCTTTTCTACTTATGCATTTTATCTCGCCCTTATAATTAATCTAAAGCCAAAACCTCGTCTAATGACGAGGTAAAGCTATCAAAAGCCAAACTTCGTCGAAATCTAATTTCCGAAGTGAGCTATTTAAAGCCAAACTTCGTCAAAATCTAATTTCCGAAGTGAGCTAATAAAGCCAAACTTCGTTGAAACTCAATTTCTGAAGTGAGCTAATAAAGCCAAACTTTGTCAAAAGACGAAGTGAGCTATTAAAGCCCTGACGAGGGTAACTTAATAAACTCCATATATGGAGTAAAATCCAAACGCGCGTACTGACCTACCTTTGTTAAAAACAAAGTACGAACTGACTCTGCTTAAAACAAAGGCACTACCTTTGTTAAAAGCGAGGACGAACTACTTTTGTTTAAAACAAGGAGGCACCACCTCGGTTAAAAACAAAGATACGGACTTTGTTTAAAACGGAGAAGAAGCCTAAACCTCGTCTGAAGATGAGGTTGTGCTAATTAAAGCCAAAACTTCATCAAAAGACGAAGTGAGCTATTTAAAGCATTCCGACTTCGTCAAAATTCAATTTCCGAAGGGGCAAATGCAAATTTCTTACCCACCTCGTCTTAACGAGGTGGCAAGCATTCCAACTTCGTCGAAATCCAATTTCCAAAGGGGCAATGCAAATTTCTTTCCCACCTCGTCTTAACGAGGTGGCAAGCATTCCAACTTCGTTGAAATCCAATTTCCGAAGGGGCAATGCAAATTTCTTACCCACCTCGTCTTAACGAGGTGGCAAGCATTCCAACTTTGTTGAAATCCAATTTCCGAAGGGGCAATGCAAAATTCTTACCCACCTCATCTTAACGAGGTGGCAAGCATTCCGACTTCGTCAAAATAACGAGGTGGCAAGCATTCCGACTTCGTCGAAATCCAATTTCCGAAGGGGCAATGCAAAATTCTTACCCACCTCGTTACACCTCGTCTTAACGAGGTGGCAAGCATTCCGACTTCATCGAAATCTAATTTCCAAAGGGACAATGCGAATTTAAGCTCGATCTCGTCTTAACGAGGCGATATTCACTTTCCCTCGTCTTAACGAGGCGGTACTCACTTTTCCCTCGTCTTAACGAGGTGGTACTCTCTTTTCCCTCGTCTTAGCGAGGCAGTACTCTCTTTTCCCTCGTCTTAACGAGGCGGTACTCTCTTTTTCCTCGTCTTAGCGAGGCGGTACTCTCTTTTCCCTCGTCTTAGCGAGGCGGTATTCTCTTTTCCCTCGTCTTAACAAGGCGGTACTCACTTTTCCCTCGTCTTAACGAGGCGGTACTCACTTTTCCATTGTCTTAACGAGGCCGTACTTTCCTTTCCCTCGCCTTCATGAGGCGGTACGCAATTGACTTCGTCAAAACTAAGTTTCGATGAGGAAATGCACTTTATCAACTCCTACCTCAACTATCTACCCTAAATCACACCCTCGCTTCTACATCTTTTTGGGGGGGGATGTGATAGGATATGGCCCAGCTCCTAGGCTCAAGCATCAATCCCAATATAATTGGGCTCCGACAGTTCAGCTCGGCCCACGCAGCTCGGCCCACTTCAAAGAGATTTCCTCATCAAGGCAACTCATACATCGACTACAACTCAAGCTCCAAGAGAGATATAGAAGCTCGGTGTCTATCCCTAATAAGAGGATCAAGCTAGAGTCCAAATAGGAGAAGACTTTGTATTATAGTCAAACTCCATGTAATTACCTATAAATAGGGGTTTAGAATAGATTGAGAAGGGGGAACAATCTTGTAATCACTACTCATACAAGCAATAAAGATCCATACTCTTTCCGCCCGTGGACGTAGATCTATCACAATAGATCGAACCACGTAAATCCCTCGTGTTCCTTTATTTTCGTGTTCATTAATTCCTTGATTTGTGCTCGTTAATTACCTTACGAAAATAAGATCGATCAGTAGACAATTTTGAAAACCTATATAACTCTCCATGCTAACTTTTTTTTATTATTATTTTATTTTCTGAATACTTGGGGGAAAAAGTATAATAAACTTCATATAACTGCCAATTTACACCGGCCTTATTATTATATTGGGTTTCAATTATTATAATATTGATTACCAAACAAGGATATAAGCCTAGATAATAAGCTAACATGGGCTTTGTAATGCCTATCAAACAGGCCCTACGTGTATAATCGTAACTCGCAAAAATTAATCTTATTAATCACATCATCGTCAAATGTAAAAAATCTAGAGGAATGTTAAATTTGGCGATAAATTGGATTCGCAATGCATAGACTCAAGAATTTTAAAACTCAGTTTGCTTGACATTATGCGATACAAACTAAACAAAACCGTGTTTGATTAGTGTAGAGTACCTTGTATGCCCGTTCATTTTCTATTAATACAAATTCTTTTTATCGATAAAAAAAATTTAAACAATACTGCTATGTTTTACGGAGTACTTATATTGTGGACTCGTCTGGATATAATAAATGTTTATCAATTTTTCAATTAGTTGAATGAATTAATCTCATATGCTAAACTCTAATTTTGAAATATCCTTCTATATTACCAGTACAGGGTGGAATTATGTAAAACAGTAAAAGTTAGCTTAATAAATTAATAAATGGGTACAATATCTAGACGGCGGTGAGATACATATATTCACATAATTACCTTGCGTCCTAAATCAATGTAACAAATAATTCCTTAACAAATTGTATTTTCTTTCTAAATAAAAATTTATCAAAACACATCACATAATACAATAATTAAATTCGTATAAACTCGAACTTAACCCCCAAATGAATTCAAAAAATTACAAGCAGCCTACGCAACAATAGTCGAAAGATTTATATGCATCTTTCGAAAATCGGTTGAGAAACGTGCAGCAATAAACAAGTTGAGTAGGGGAGGTGGGGCCCGGTGGGGGGAGGGTGGTCGGTACTGGGGGCCCACCGGAGAATTGGAGGACGTACACGTGGCGCGCGGGCCGCGGCTAGATGACGAATAATTCAGTTTACGAGGAAGAAGAACACTGTCCAAATCAATCGCAATCATCGCGTTCCTCAGTGCGTGGGCCCCGCCTTTGTCTTCTTCCTCGCAGTTTTCTCTCATCCGAAGTAAGGAATCGTCGCCCTTGTCCGCTTCCTATCCTAACCGTGCGACCGCCCGCATCCGATCCCGTCCTTACGTGCAGCCGACCGTAGAGTAATACTCCTCCTCTGTGATTAACTAACTAGAGTAGAGTAACACTCACGCCATATCTAACTAATTTGGCTTATTATGTCTCACCTCATGTATGGCATTTCTTGATAAAATCATTTGCACCTCACTTTATCAATACTTGTGTATATACTGTTACTCTATTCTGCTTAATCGACATTTTCTATTTTAAATTACTCCATCCGTACCATCTTAATATAATTATTTGAATATTATAATAAATTCAATTTTATTAAAATTAACTTTATTAAAATGAGACATGTAGAGGAAGTATTAAGCATGCTACCTTAAAAGCCTTTGTAATTTGAATAGAACTAAGTCATTAACATTTACGAGCAATGGCGAACCTACATGGGGCGAGTGCTTGCTGAAGCCCCGTCGGTGATCGGCGAAATCTCTATGTATTACTGTATATTTCTTCAAAATTTTATGTTCATGTCATGACAAATTTTTATTTTTTAATAGATTAACCCCTCAATGATTTAATCCTGAGTCCGTCCCTGGTTACGCGATAAGCTCGGTCAACTTGATATTTTGTTCATCCAATTTATTGAAATTATTTATATATATATATTTTTTTCGTGTTCTACGTAACAACATGATGTTTATAAATAAATAAATTCGGTTTTGGGTCTTGATTGGCGTGGAGAGGATGATGAGGTGGAAAATGCGGCGATTAAAATCATGGAAAATAGTAAAACGATATATAGTTCGTTGAGAAAGAGGGGAAGAATGAGAGATGAAATGACGTAAAGCTTATAGATTAAATTATTATAGATATTTGGACACATGGGGAAGAATGATGGTGAACATTACATGTGATGAGTGCTGGGGTTCTGAATTGGAAGGATACGACTTGTGATGATTTATTTAGTTTATTTATTTTACACACACAACTAATTACGGTTAAGATTTTGTGACGTTTGAAATTCCGTTTGCAATTGTTGCACTCCAAGAATTGGGTTTTTTTATTTATTAGTATATTATATGCCGTGGTAAGATATATTTTGTATGTTTGCACATTATTCTAATACTATGATTTTGTTTTATGGAATTTTCGAATGTTAGCATTACATTTCGAGATTATATGATCATAGAATCGATAATAGGCTCATAATTGGTAGTATCACAATTGCGACATAAACTTTAAAGTTTTAGAATTGGAAGATATGGAATTGAAAAGGAAAATAATTTGAGCCGGGCCCCACCAAATATATTTTCTACTAATTGTCTTATTATTGAAATTAATGGTCTCATGGTTCTCTATATAATAAAAACCAAAAGATTCTAATACAAGAAAAGAAGAAAAAAATGAAAGGCATTAGCCTTTTTATCTGGGCTGAGGCCCATATGAAATGTTCGCTTCTCAGTGTTAATTGGGCTTTGGCCCAAGTGCAATAGTCATTAGATTTATTATTCAAAATATAGGAAGTCGACAGGGTCTGAAAGTCGCTAACTGGAATTGACCGGAGAAAAAATATTGAGGCTTTTTTTCACACTACGTTTCGAGAATATCTTTTTTATTTTATTTTTTCAATCTCAACCGCAACGACAATGGCGGCCACCACTTCTCGATCCCCAATCGCCCCCCTTCAGTCCCAAATCCCAAACCCTAACACTAATCCTAACCCATTCTTCTCTATCAAAGCGAACAAACGACGCCGTAACATCCATTTTGTGGCCTGCAGTATTGGCAACAGTAGCAATGACAATACCCGAGCAATCGAGCTGCAGAAGCTCATGCAGGATTCCCCTTATGAGTTCAATACCAAAGACTCTCCGCCATCACTTCCGCGTACGTCTCATTTTAATGGATTTTCTGCATCTATGGATATTAATTTCTGTTAATTTCGACTCATTTACTTTGCCTTACTGTGTTTGAATTGTTGATTTCAGGGCCCTTGACCTCTGCTCAGCTGTCGAATTTGGCGTCGGAAGGCTCTCGTCTTCGCGTAGCGTATCAGGTTCTTCTTCTTCTTCTTTTGAAATTCTCTGCATGTAAGGTTCAAACTCCGTGGCTTCCGGTATAACATGCTGTTGCATCGCGTGAATGTTGTACTTGATGCCTCGTAAGTTGTACCGTGAATTGATCATCGTCTGAGCTAGGAGAGTGCGTATGGTTCTGAAGTTGGTTAAATGTTTTCGAAGGGCGTTCGAGGTGCGTACAGCGAGTCTGCAGCCGAGAAGGCTTATCCGAATTGTGAGGCAGTACCATGTGAACAATTTGACACAGCTTTTGAAGTTAGTATCTATTGCCTTATTTGGTTTATTAGATTAATCCGATTTCTTGAAAAAAATTTCTTTTATACATTTTTATGTGTGACTTTTATTTGTCAGATCATACATTGTTCTGAAATATATATGTGTTTTGGAAGATATGAATATGATAATGGCAAATTTGTCTTCACATTTTTGCTGAATGCTGAAATCCAGTTCTGAACTACTATTACAGGCAGTAGAGAGGTGGCTGGTTGATAGAGCGGTTTTACCTATAGAAAACTCGTTAGGTGGCAGTATACATAGGAATTATGATCTTCTACTCCGACATAGATTGCATATTGTTGGAGAAGTTAAACTTGCAATTCGACACTGCTTACTAGCTAATCCTGGTATCAAGATTGAAAATCTTACGAGGGTTCTTAGCCATCCGCAGGTATTTTAATGCCCATAGAACCAGATCATTGTTTCTGAAACACGAAGCTTACAATCTGTAACTTCTGGCACTTCAGGCTCTTGCACAGTGTGAGAATACCTTAACTAAGTTGGGACTGGTTAGGGAAGCTGTGGATGATACTGCTGGCGCAGCAAAGGTAGCACCTTTTCCTTGTTAAAGTCTGATGATAATTTAGGTTCATCTAGCTTATTATGTGCCTAACAGTTCCCCCCTCTCCCAAAAAAAACTGTGTAGCATGTCGCTTTTCATAAACTTAATGATGCTGGGGCAGTTGCTAGCTTTACTGCTGCTGAGATCTATGGTCTGGATATACTTGCTCAGGACATTCAGGTTAGTTTGTGGAGTAAGTAGAGTTGCATAATCATTTTTTACAGAGTCGAAACATTGTTTCATATCTACCTTGTATTTCCAGGATGATTCTGATAATGTCACTCGATTCCTTATGTTGGCTAGGGAGCCTATCATACCTGGCACCCATAAACCTTTCAAGGTTAGAATTCCGTTGTGAGCAACTATGAGGAGTGGTTATTTGGTAGAGAGCACTCACTATAAATTTGACTATTTTAAACATAAATTCACAGACAAGTATAGTCTTCTCACTAGAGGAAGGTCCTGGTATGCTTTTTAAGGCACTGGCTGTATTTGCAATGAGGAATATCAATCTTACTAAGGTGAGTTTGTCGCTGGCCTCCCAGAATTGTCTTTGATGATTTATTGTGTATGCCTCAACTTCAAATATCTTTTCCAATGACTAGATTGAAAGCCGACCGCTGCAAAAGAGAGCTTTACAAGCATCTGATGACAATGCTATTGGATTTCCTAAGTAAGTGCATGGCAAGTTCATGATGCATACCATGTATGTTGGTAGCACTAGTTGATGTGCTTTTTTAGGCGATTTTGGTGAATAAAATAGATTCATGAAAACTTCTAATGCTATATTTGATTTTGTATTCAATAGCAAGTATCCTAAACGCAGTTGGCATCCATATACTGTTTCAAAAGAACATATGCCTTTAATAACTTCCCTAGATTGATTGCATGTAATCAGATGCCCTCATTCTTGCACACAGGTACTTTCCCTATCTTTTCTACGTAGATTTTGAAGCATCCATGGCGGATGAAAGAGCTCAAAATGCTCTTGGTCATCTGAAGGTCTGTGCTACTCCTGGTGTTTTGCTTGGAAAGAATTGATTACTGTATCCCTTTCTTTCTAATCCTATATTTGTACAATCTTGGCAGGAGTTTGCAACATTCATGAGGGTTCTTGGCAGTTACCCTGCGGACAATGGCCTTCCATAAGAACTTTAAAATTCATTAAGGTACCTTTATTTTGAAACTATGCTTTTTGAGTGTATAACTGTATATAATCTGCATTTAAGTTCTTAGCTTACTGTTTAAACTTTATTGTATAAATGAGGAGTGAGGACTGAGCTTAACTTCATAATAAGAAGCTACAATCATTTTGTCCGGTGAACTATATTTGCTGTAACTGAGGTAGACAGAAAAAAAAAAAACTAAATTTAGTTGAAGATAGCAAGACTTGGACGAAGTCTGATTAGTTTTCTGTTACTTCCTAAACGTCTTCCGTGCTTATGATGGTGCAGGGGAAGATTAAAGAGAGCTTGTAGATCATGCTCCCTAATACAGAATTGTGTTGAAGTACTAGAGATGCTAGAAGAAAAGTTCATGTTTTGCATGAGCTGCAGCTGCACCATCGGGCTTTTATTATTTCGTGTAATTAGGCAATTTTTTTTTTTTCGTCCTTCTCAGGCCATAGGTTTCACTCCTTCGTGGGTGGAGAAGTCTAGCTAGAAACAGTTTTATTTGACAAAATGCACTCTGCATCTTCTCCAAATTTTGATTCGTATCTTTTCGAAGCTTGTTAACTACCCATTTTCTGCATTTTAAGAATTCTTTCTATTAAGAGAGTGAACTTCGAGTAAAATGATCTCCCATTATTGCTCATTGTTTGTCTTTGTTAAGGTGGAACTGAAATTTTCATGTTCACGCAAGAGATTCAAATCAATATACTAGTTCTTTCAATTTCAATTTTCGAAGATCAAGTAGGAACATATTTGTAATATTTTTTTTTAATTATTATTATTATTTATTTTTTTGAAAAAGGAGATGTATAGGAAATAACTTTGTAGTATGACATTAAAAAAATGAACAAAAGGGGACGTACTGATAATGGGAGGAATAAACTTTTCACTGCCAAATGCTTTTATTTTCATTAGTCTTTATTTGATTTTCTTTTGTAGTAGTCGACTTTTATTAATGATTAATGTGTAACAATAAAATAATTGGGATTCCTGCCCTGCCCAAACACATAACACATGGGATAACTTCATTATTTTTCTACACTATCTAATTTTTTATCCTAAAATTTGTCAATTCCTTGAAGTAGCTCTTAGATGGTGTATAAAATTTTCAGAAACTCTCTGGTGCCTATTGTGTGCACACTTAATATTGATATGGTAGTGTCATGTCGGCAATTTTTTCAGTTAGAGTTTAATTTTTTAGATAGAGTTTAGTTTTTTCTTAGAATGGTTTAATTAATATTGATATGACTTTTATTAACTTCTTTATTTATACAATTGTCACGTCATCGGTGAGCACATTACACGTGCCCACGGTGGGCATTCTAGCATTACTCATAAATTTTTGAATGAAAGGTTGTTAATCATGTAGTATCACTTTTGTAATTATTCTATTTGTATGTTGTATGTTGTGACAATGATATATTTTAAAAAGAATATTATAAATATATCTTCTAAAAATAAATTACATTGAATAAATTAAAACTTACTAAAAAAATATTAAACCATAAATGAAAAATTATTGATGACACTGTCACACCACATGCACACACAAATCTACAACATTTTTTTCAAAAAAAATAAAAATAAATCTACAACATAAGTGAATTGAAGCCCACAAAAACTAAAAGGGACACACTTGGGTCAGCCGGAGGCACCGTGCGGCCGGGCTAAAACAATGACACTTTTATTCATATAGATTGATACTTTTCTGTATAAAGATTGACACTTTTAAAAATTGTCATTTTATTCGTAAAATAATTATGTTAAAGATTGACACTTTTATTCATATAGATTGATACTTTTCTGTATAAAGATTGATACTTTGGGGCCCGGCTGATACAAGTTTTTGTCAAATTAAAATTAATGCAGATATAGCTCATTTATAATTATTAAAATATATACAGATTATATCGCATGATGGTATCGTATTCTAAATTTATGATACAATTACAAACAAATAGTATCAAATTCAAAAGAGAATTTAAAAAGAATTAAACTAATGGGCCAGAAAATGGGTCGGGTAAGAGTGTGCCAAAAAATGATCCAATATAATATGGGCCTATCTACATTGAGTGGTCCATGATTCCTATTTATTCAGACAACTAAAATTAATTATTTATTTAAAATAATTAAAACGTGTTTGTTTATTGCCTTATTATTTATTTACTAGTATTTTCTTCCGTGCGATGCACGGATAAAAATATGTTATAATTGAACAACTAATATTGTACTATTAGAGATGAAAAATAATTGATAGTTTAAACATATTAAAAGATAAGGAGTACTTAGTAACAAAATAATCTAATAAAGGAAACCAAATTTTATTAATTTTTGCATATTGTTTTATACACATACAGCCTTTATTGTTGACGCAAAGTTGGTGCTTCCATAAAGCACAAAATTTTGATCTAAACATAATAAGAACTTTGGTATATTGGAAAATACAATCTATTAAAATTAATTGAAGGGGATTATATAATTTCATTTTCTTTCCTTATGACATAATGATTTAGGTCTTAGGCAGCATGAAAATCATAATCTAAGACAAATAAAACGGGCACATCAAATGTAGCAATGAAATACACGCAGGGATACTAAAGACAATAAGAAAGATAGACAAAGATATATAAATTCCCACCAATTGTCTTAAGTATCAATTTGTTAATTTCTAAACTACCAATCCTATGCTGGTGTTGCATTCTCATGTTGAAGATGCTCACTAAACTCAATCCAAATAAAATGTTTGCTAAAGGAAAATCAGTATTAAATAGAATATGATTAAGCTAATATTAACATCAACCGCTCCCTATGTGAGCACTAAAAATGATGATAGTGTTTGAGCATAAAATTCACCTATCAGACCCACCCCATGGCCTTCTTGGATCTTTCTTGATCCAGTTCCATCTATATGAAAATCATAATCAGGATCTTCATTTTGTATAGGCCTAGTCAGTTCCATCATCATGTATATATCTTCCCATCTCATCCTCAGCTTAAAATAAAGCAAAACTTGCTTGTAAAATCATGTTGTTCTTTTTTTTAAAAATCATTTTCCCAATTCACAAATATATCACAGCCATAAGCATCTACCATCGACAGTTCATGCAATCCTCCGATTTCCTAATTGTAACAACACAATATGATCTAATTTTATGTGAAAAATAGAAGCCTTCTAGCGATTATATTATATTAATTGTACTTGGTTCATATACAACTATTTATTTTTCTTAAGTATTAACACAAAAGAGTGATATTATTCGATCATAAAGTAATAGTTTATGTATTTATACCAAATTTTTTTAGATCTTATGAGAAAATTCAAAAAGTTATACTATAATTTATTTATGTATTTTAAACAAATTAACTCTTTAATTTATTTGATGACCGTGACTATTTTACAAAATTTGTTACTTTTTATTTAAGAGAAAAATATGTAATTATTGGAGTGAGAAAATATTTTTATATTTAAATTTAAAAATAATCAAGAATAATATCTTAATTTTTTTATCTCAAGTATATTAAAAAAATCGTTACTGTGTGGCTAGTCACATTATGACTTAATATTATTATTGTTAATGAATTTAAATCGAACCAATATTAAAAGTAATACTGCAGTATGCACTATATGTAAATAGATTTTTTTTATTAGGCAACACAAACACATCCATATATATATATATATATATAGGTAGTAGATCATATGGAAACTAATTAGATTGTGAAACCTAGAAACCAACAAGAGCCCTTGATTTTTGTCATCTTGTGGTTAGGATTGAGTAGGATATTCTATTTTTAATTAGTTTTTAATTACATTTAGATTATATTTATAACCATAGCAGGGGTATTTATGTCTTTTAATGCATATAACTGGTTTTAATTCACAAGTGGCACACGCCATTGACATTCCGCAATTCACGTTCTCGCTGAATCCCGTCTTTTGCAGAAGTCTGGAAATCAATCGTCGATTTCTCAGTTAGTTCATTCAATCGTTGATTCAAACATGATTTCAGCAGAATTCAGATTCAATCGTGATTTCTCCATGGGTTTTACTGGTTTGACTCATCTAAAATTCGTCTAATACTGTGGGAAAACCGGCAGCAAACCTGTCTTCTGCAGAAATCTGGAAAATCACAAGAGAAGGGTGGAAAATAACACGCAGATTCATATAAACGTCGATTTGCAGCAGAAGTCTGAAAAATCAGACGTGAAGTTCATTCAAACTTCAATTTTCAGCGAAATTCGGAGTCGATCGTGATTTCTCCATAGGTTTTATAGGTTTGACTCATCTAATTTTTAGTCTAATACTGTGGGAGGATTGGATATTTCCGTTCTGTACTCATCTATTTTACGAAATGCGTAGTTGCTCTTATGAGCATGATTTTTTTTTTCCAGTTTATGAATGTTTGATGCACGCAAACTGTTTGAGAAATGTTACCATTGAATTAAGTTGGAAGTTGCTCATGAATTATTAATGAATTTGGTCATGAAAGATTTATAATTTGCATTTGAGGTTTGAGTGTTTTGGTATGGCTTGATTCAGTATGGAGATCGCATTGAATGATTGATGAAGGTGGATGTTGTAGATAGTCATAATTATGCGTATATGGTAATTGGAGTAGTTATTTATAGGTAATTTTGCCTTTTTTTTTGTTTTATTTTAAGAATGCAGTGATTGTTTGATTCAAAATTGGAATATTACTTTAACTCTGTGGATTGCTTTGTCTTATGATTTGAAAGAAACTGCCATTGAGTGTAAACATGTCTGCAGTAATTACGTTGGTGTGCAGAAGGTTTCAATGCATATTCTAGTCATTTAAATGCATTTTCGATTGATTATGATGCATAAATATTTTTCTTTTGTTGTGCAGTTGACAATGATGATTGTAGAAATGATAATTTTGTTGGAGATAGTACTAATAAATCCGAGGCTGAATATGTGCCTTACTGCTATGATGAGACGAAGCCATACATCTTGAATATGTTGCATCAGTCGTCAAAGTGTATTGGAATGGTTGGAAGGGATGTTGACAAAATGAAAGAATTGCTACAAGATTCTAATGGATTGACTGCTAAGTATAACAATGATGGAGGTAAGGATATTGCTACGAGTTCAAAGCACATAGGCTTTGAGAGCTTTTACAGTTCTACCATTCCAGAAATTGTTCATGTATTGCTTCTTGATCATGTTAAAACAAAGGAAGTGGAAATGATATGAAGTCTAGGAATGTTGGAGATAATTTATGTCTTTTAATGCTGAACTTCATTCTCTCAAAGCTGAAGCACACGTTCTTCTCCACCACTTTCTTCATCTCCCCCAATTTCTCAAGGCCTCCATCGTCAGCCAACTCCATTAGAACAGATCGGAAATAGAAAAAGACATGTAGCTCTGAGAGAGAGACTCCATCTCTGTCGTCGTCATCGCGAGTTGCAGGTATCATCATGACATGAGCCCTCATCTCACGATCTCCGCCGCTCTCACATTCATGAAATCTCCTAAATCAACCGCGAAGTGGTTGGAGTAAGCCCTGACCACATCCTCGATGCGCAGGTGATGTGAATCCTCCCCTAATCGTTAGCCCTAATTTTGGCTGCTTAGAGAGCCAGTGGAGAGCGTGCGAGCAGATTGCAATGGTGATGGAATTGGAGGGGAAGAGGTTGAGGAACCGCCACTTGTCTCTCAGCAACTGAGTTTTCTTCAATCTACCACCAACAGCGTTCAGCTTCCCTCCAATTTATTTGGTAATTCATGATCTTTTAATTTTAAAAAAAAATTGTTTGAAATTTGTTTAAAAAAAAAATTGTTTGAAATTGCATAAATTTGATGTTTGAGAACTTTTTGTGCCATTTCTAGTTGTTGTTTTTTTGAATGAGAATTGTGTTTATTATGCATAGAAGTGATTGAGTATGCAATTCACCATTTGCTTCTTGAATGGTAAAACATGAAAAGTTAGGAGCCTTTTACAAATTAAAGATATGGAAAGTATGTAGCATTTTCTAAAATTCATCTTAGATTCAAAAATCAACAGGAGTAGATAGTCCATTCCGGACTTGCCTAAAAAAAGGAACTAACAATGTATATTTGCTGTAAAAATCTTTTAAAGGCCAGTTACTACAAAGCTAGATGTATAATCATGAATGTTCTCTTTCGAATCCATGTTTAGGGTTTAGGAAACGCATATTCATTTTTAAGATGCAAGCATGAAAATTTTAT
>CM038113.1:8374062-8472474 GCA_001642375.2 Mentha longifolia | reverse complement strand
CCTTAAAAGGAAATTTATCTTACTTCAGCCCATCCCATCATCACCCTAATTGAGCCCAAATTAGAATCTGGCCCAATTAGCCTACTAATTAACCTTAACCCAAAACTAACCCTTATCCCCCTAAACCCTAGATCTATGCCTCATTTCCATCTAGCTCTCTCTCTCTCTACCCTCACCCCTCTCTCTTTCTCTCTTCACCGCCAATTTCTGGGAGACATCTCCGCCAATAAACCGCACCACCCTATCTCCTCCTCTCCTCCCTTCCCGACCATGAAAAGTTACAACCACTACATCTACGACGGCCGGTGGGGGGCGAAGCTGGCGGATATTGAAGAAAACCCTAGATCTATAACGCCGCCGCCTTCCCCCAGCCGAAAAACCCTAGATCTATTGAAGCCGACGGCTAAAATTAGCCGTCGGAACCTTAGATCTGTCCCCCGCAACCGTCGACCCATCCCAGGCCGTGAAACTCGGCGGCCAATGGGGATGAAGCTGGCGGATTATGAAGATCTCAGCCCAAAAAGCCGAGATCTGTTTCTCCGCCGCCGATTTCTGTGGCTTCGTCGTCCCCGCCGGCGTTGCCCGTCCCTGGTGGTGAAGCTCCAGACCGATCTGACCCGAAGATCTACCGACGCCTTCCGCGTTCCTGGTTCCGCTACCGAATTCTTCCGAATTGGGTGCATGTGGGAGTTGCCGCCGCAGGGAGGTCCGAGGCGGCGCCGGCGGAGGACAAATAGGCCCAAAAATCCCTAGATCGATGCAGAGGCATTGAGAGACTTATGAAGCCTTCAAATCGCTGACTTCTACTCTGATATTAGTTTCCTCTGTTAATTTTCTAGTTTTTATTTTAGTGAATGGATGCCTGAATCCTGCTGCTGTTTGTTCTTTTGTTTGGCCTTCAGTATCTATATGTTTATGTTTATGATGGCTGGTGATGAATATTGATCCGAATTTTATCTGTGGATATGAATCTCTTTCTGGAATTTGGCTACTGTTGGAATTAGAATGATGATATGGTCTGACTAATGTGGGAATTTGGCTAAGCTTTATCTGCGATGATGACATAGGTTGTGTAATTAAAAGCTGACTCTCCTCTATTGGAGTGGTTCTCATGTGCTTTATTTGGTTCTTGAATTGTTTGTGCCTATACTACAAACTGCATGATCATCTTGAAGTCATTGAGCTAAATGGAAATTGCATTTCAATTGACTGTTATAACTTGTGATGGTCCAGATTCTGATTTACAAATATTCAAAATGAAATACTGCATCTACATGTGTTCTGCACAAAAAGCTACACAAAAACTGCAAACATGCCCTTTTTGCTTCAAAACTTGCACTTCATGGCATCTGCACAAAAAACTACTCATCCATTCTTCTCTGAAACTGCACAAAAAAAGTAATGCATGTTGTATGGCTATGCATTCATGTCTGGAACACCACCTCCAATATGTGGCACACTGATTCCCATAGCTTCCATAAGTCCTTCTATTCCTTGTGTTCTTTCTTCTCCAATCAAGTAGTCAATGTTCTCTCTAACCAAAAACTGAGGCACTTCAAGGTTCGTAGGTAGCATCCCCTACCTAATTAAGGCATCTTTATTCATGTGTGGTTGCTTGAAATTGTTAGTAACCCTTGGCCTTCATGATTTCTATCATAACCTGCTGTAGTGATAAGAAGACTTTATTCAAAGTCATTGCAATCCAATTATGTGAAACTGCTTGACACTGCATCTATAAGTTCATCAGCATTCTTGCAGTTCTTCCTCTGTTGTAGGGCTTGAATTGCACAGAAAAACCCTAGATCATTTGCATTGCAATCAGGGGACTTTGCTGGCTGATTAACTAGCTGAATATGAAAACCATCTGAATTTATAACTTCTTGAAAGTCTGCATCTCTGTTTGTTATGTGTATCTTGGCATTATCCTGTTGGATTTGGATGTTCTTGCTCAAACAACTAGGCCATTTCTGCTTGATTGCTGGAACAATCTGAAATTCAATTAACCATTATGTGCATTTTACAATTATTGAAGCATATTAAGTGTGCAAGAAACTATTACAATAATGGAAATGTAAACATTATACCTCTTTGATCATGTAATCTCTAATGACCTGCCTTGTTATTTTCTGGATATGCTTTATTTCTATAGTCCCTCTATGCCTTCTTATGCTATTCCTTTTTGCTGCAACCTCTTCAACAAGAGGCCAAATTCCAATCTTTCCATCAAATAATATTGTGCCATCCACATCAAACACAGGTCTACTCACTGCACATAGAAACATCACCTTAGGTCTAAACTGCTTTGATTCACCAACTCTAGTGGATCTGCTTCCATTGGTGTGAGATAGTAACTACAGTTCATCCTTGTTAAGAAGAACCATTTTTCATCAATGTGAATTGTATTTTCCTTGGCCTTGAACTTGAGAATATTGAGGCTAGAATCGTAGTGTAAGGCTTGTAGGCTAAATTGTAACCTGGAAAACATGTAATGAGTTGCCAATAGAGGTTTGATGGCATTTGAATGATGTCTGAGCAGAAGCTTAGCCCATCTTCCCACAGTAGCTCTAGAAATACCATCTCCAAGAGCATCATGCATAGATCGAATTGTACCTCTCTCTTGAACTGGAATTTGCTCTATATTTGCAAAATCCATCTCATGCTTTTTCTTTCTGATTCTTGGTGTGCTTTTCCTCCTCTTAACATATATCACTTGACTGAGAGCTCTTTATTTTTTGCTGAATTCCAGATTCTGCTAATTGATTGTCTTCCAACTTTGAACAGGTCTGCAGCTGCTTCAATCTTGCCGCGTGGAATGCTCTGATCTTTTAAGTTTTCTAGCAAGAAGTGGAGTATGGAGTTTCTGGTTAAATCAGAAAGATCTTTCTTTTGCCCCATGGCAGCCTCCACCTTTTCCTTAGAGCTTTTATGAAGTTGTGTGCTGAAAATCCAAAGTGAATTGTATTTGCTGCCTTTATAGAATAGGTTAGAGGGTTTGGAGGGAAATCCTAAGTGTAGAGCCATTTTCTGAATTTTGTGGATTTTGTTTGTAATTTTGAAAATTTTCGATTATTTTTGTATTATTTTAATTATGAACAGTTAAATGAAATGAATAGTAAACGCGCTACAATGTATTGGCTACAGTAACAACAATTTTTAATTTTGTGCTTACTTTATGCTAAACATCCCTTTTTTTTTTTTGCATTGGTTACTGCATCTACAATGTGTGTCCCAACTTAGTTGAGACAGAGGTACCAAGCAAGCCATAATAGTGTGGGCTATTTTTGTTGACTTAACTTTTATTTTTTCTTTTTGTAGTAACGTTGTCTCACGAAGCGTGGGCTCTTACAATATTTCATTGTTATCAACGGCCCAAAGTGCAATATCGAATTGGGCTATTATTTAATTTTTATTTTTATTTTTTTGGGTTCTTTGATACAAGGAAGATTTCTTGATTTTTTTTCCCGCTTGGATTGCTTTAAGTTCAATCAAATCGCTTTCAATTGCTCTAATCTTTCACTACATTAATTTTCTTATATTATTTTCTATTTGAATTTTCATTATTCTTTTTCTGGATTTAGTATGGGCTGTGACCATAAAATGATTTGAGGATATATTCAATCTAAGCAATACACAAAAAAATACATTGGAATTATGTAAATACGGATTATATAGCGCATTAGGACGCACAAGACCAAAAAAAATCTCATCTTGAAGAAGCGAACATATTTAAGCAGAGAGTTGCTGAAGATATTTGGATATTGCTTTTTTATGTCTGTATTTCTTTTATTTCGAGATTCATTTAAATTTTTTACAGATTTCATACGTTTTATTTCCAAATGTTTGTATTTTAATTTTTTTTTTAAGAGTTAATTTCTTTTGATTCGCTTTGATTCTCGTGAATGTTTAAATTATGGTAGTTTAATGATGGGAACTATTTTGTGGATATATTAGTGAATTCGTTATTACTGTTATTGTTAATATTAATATGTGGGCTATGTTTCGGAGAGTAATGCTCTCCTATTCATTATGTGCATATTTAATGTGCTTACGGCTGAGGTGACGGTATTATATTTAAGGAAAAATTTAATTAGTACTCCTTCCGGTCTTTTCAAGTTAATACACTTTTTTTCAGCATTTGTGGCAAGCGTTTTCGAGCATCTCGATAATGAGTTTTAAAATAACTTTTTAAAGATTTTTTTCTTCTATTATTTTTTTCTTGTAGTATCCCGTAAAAGAAAAAAATCTTTAAAAAGTTATTTTAAAACTTATCATTGAGACACTCGAAAACGCTTGCCACAAATGCTGAAAAAAAATGTATCAACTTGAAAAGACTGGATGGAGTATACCTTATAAAAAATACGCTCTACTAAAAAAATAAAACCTTACTAAAATTAACTAAACCCTAAAGAGAAAATTTATTGACGGAAACATTCATAATACTTTGGATTACCTTCTCTTTGTTTGTTTGGTTGATGACATTTTTTTGGAATCGATGCATATATGTTACTCCCTCCGTCCCAGATCAATAGGTTTGTTTTCCTATTCGGGTCGTCTCACATGAATAGGCATGTTTCCCAAAAATGGAAACAATAATTGTTTTAACACCCCTCCTCATTTCCCTAAATCAAGAAACATGTCAAATGGTCTGGGACGGAGAGAGTATATTAAGTTGTTGTTGTTATTATTATTATTATTATTATTATTATTATTATTATTATTATTATTATTATTGTTTTTGTTTTTTTTTTGGATGTTGTTATTCATATTATTAAAGAATAAATGTTCTTTTCTATATTTTAAAATATTAACTCGAATTTACAATTTCTTAGAATCTTTTACCTTTTTTTCCTTTTCAAATTGTTGATTACAATATTATTTCAACCATAGAAGGACGTAGTTTATTGATGAAAACATGGCAATATTTGTAATTATATAATTTTAAGACATGTTGTATTTCCAAATGCCAATTTTTTCGGAATCAACTGAAGTTAATTACTCTACAATTTATAGATCGTACACGAATTTTAAATTAAATCTTAAGATCATAAGATAAAAACCGGGTATGTTCTAATACATTGTACGTATATTTCAAACTTTTTATAACTTAAGATGTATCGTAATTTTGGCACAATACGTTTTGTCTCTTGCGTTGCGTAGGTGGTGTGGTTAAATGTTTACGTAATCATGATGACGCATGCACACACGTTTTTTAGGATTAGTTCTGGATTATCGGAATATGCTTAATCCATATTTTATTAAATAAGGTAACTTATAAGGGTGTGAGTGTGAGTGTGGGTGTGTACGATCATGACTTCTTGAAATTGAGTTTTTTTTTTTAATTATTCTGCAAAGTATTTTGTTAGGGGAGACAATTGCATCAGTTCACTCACATTGAGGTCTGTTGAATATTTTTATAAGACATTCTTTTGGATTGTGGGTCAAATGAATTAATTTGACCAAATAATTTATATATAAGGCTTTTAATGCTTGACCATACTATGTGACCGGGCTGATACAAGTCTTTGTTGTATGAGGGGCTTGGACCATTGAAGATAGAAATACTAATAGATTACAAATAAAGTTTATGGGCATGATTTTCTTTCCTACCATTTTTTTTATTGTTTTGGCGAAAACTGTAAGGGGTACCCCTTACTTCGAGTCTTGTTTTTTGAGCTCATTCATGGATGTGATGTCTGCACCATGAAGGGTCCTTATCAGTAGCTCTCGGAATAACATATCATGTGGGAGAATGAATGATTCCTATAAGGGCCATAACGGAAGAGATATAGGCCTTCGAGTCTTCGTGCGCTTCCCGTACCGTCGCACCGTCACCTTATCGGCCATATCTTCCTCGTTATAATCCGGACTGACCTGAGACCTGCGCCAGTGGAAAGCTTATTCAGTGGGCTACAGCTAGGAACACTCAACGTCAAAATAGAACCCCTTTTCACTTATTATTATTTAACAATAATTTTATGAATAGTGTTTACGGTGGATTCGAATCTGAAAAGTTTCAAGTCTTAATTACATTATTGTTAAGGCAATACAAACGCACAACATGATTTATCTATTCAATTGAAGTATATGAAATTCGGAACATTAGTTCCTATATAAATAGATCACATACCCATCAAATTAATATTTTTAATCGATTTACGTATACTACGAAATTACTTCATTTGATGTTCATTTTTGTTCACAGCAAAAAGTATTATGCATTTGAAATTGAAGACATACTCCCTCTGTTTTTTTAAGTGTCCCGGTCAACAAATCGTAAATAATAAGAAAATAAGTAAATTTACATTTTAACCTCGTATATTATTCTCTTTTTCTGCACACCACCTTATATATAATATTAATTATATGGGCAAAATTATAAAAATGTAGCTATTATGTCATCAAATTCCGAAATGGGACACTAAAAAACAAACAATAGAAATAGTAACTAAGACACTTAAAAATTAAAAATAAACGGAGGGAGTACTTTTCTTCTAATTTACAAATATAAACTTGTTTATGCTATATTTAACCTCTGACAAAGACATGTATCACTAACTAAGCATATTGAACTAATCTATAACTTTTCGAACCTTTATAGTACTCTGATATTTTTCTACATTAACGAATCAGTTAGGAAAAAATCGTAAGAATTAGCACTCAAATAATTTTAACTAATAATTGTATATCAATATGTTACATCTTTATAAAATTTGATAGTAGAATATAGAGAAATTGACAAAAGATGAAAGCCCCATACTAAAGGATAAGATTTAAGACTGTCACAATTTTCTAAGACGTGTGAGAACTACTTCTCTACCTTTATTTTCTTAAGGCAAAAATTAAATAATACTATTAGTATAGAATTTCAATCTGTGAAAAATATTTGGTAGAAGCAGATTCATAATTAAGTCGTGTACAATCTTTGGTGCAAACAACACGAAATTAATTGCATTTATCGAATTAAAATTATACGTAGCTTTCGACATCCGACAAAATGAGCTGTAAACACGAATATTTCACTTGTTTGAATTTAGTCACAATTCACAAATGCCAAAACTATAAATAGAATCCTCCAATTATTATATACTGTAGTAAATAATAGGTGAGATTTGCAATTTAATTTATTGCAAGCATCGTGGGTACATAACATACATGGCAATGCCATGCGATTAATATTTTTGTATTGGGATAATTACAATTTAACAACCAATCTTTTGGTCATTTCAAATCAAACCTACCCTCTATTAAAATGCTGTAAATAAATACCCAATTCTTGCTATTTTAGCAAATTTAAGTGTGAAATATATCAATATCTAATACCTTAAATAAGCGATTTTGAAAGTTTTTTATGACAAATCTTAGGGGGTGTTTGGCTAAACTTTATAAGCTCTGTTTTAGAGCTTATAAGCTTAAAAAATAAGTTAATAGTAGCTTATCCTTAAAAATAAGCTTAGCCAAACTCCCTTGGTCTACATCATTAATCAATGCGTTAAATCCGCTTTCAGGTGAAAAGAGGTCGAGTTTACATCATTAATCATTGAGTATTTATTTTCAAACATTTCAACTGCTGAGTTTATTTCATAAAAATGCCCAAATGTCGGGCATTAGTTTGAAATTAACCCTCTTTTTATTTTTCTTTTTTAATTTGGAAGGGGGCAAATATGTACGCTCAATAACATATTTGCTGCTATTAGAGTTCAGAATATAAATATAAAAAAAATAGGCAACACGACATCATTTTTATATTATTTGTCAATACTCTGACATATTTTAATAAAAAAAGTACTTTAGGTTTTGTGGGTGGTTGAAGAAACATTACTATTTAATGCATAGTTAAGAGCGAGCAACCAACAACTCATTGTTGATGGATTACTGATTAAGTTTTGATTTTTTGATTTTTATTTATTTTTTTATTTTTTTCTTTCTCTTTTTCATTCAAGATCGAACAAAGAAATGCCAGAAATATTTGAATAGATGTGGATAAAACTTAAATAAATTACAAAAGCTAAATAAGTACCACATACTAACAAATGATCATAACTACAATATAATATATACTAATGTAAATATCCGCATGTATGTACATATGTTTATTTAGGGATAGTGAATTAATGATGAGACTTATGTGATTAACGTTGTGTTCGAGTTCTCAATTTAACAATAATTGCAAACCACAATCATCCATAAGATAATCAACCCGATTATTCTGTTTCGATCAAATCGATTTATTTTGATTCGATCCATTTTGTTAATTTAATTGAACAATCCTATTTCCTCCATTTTTTTATTATTCTATTTTTCTAAGCATCAATTTATTATAAAGGTAAAATGAGAAGATTTTGGCTATTTTATCATCAAATTTTGAAATGAAACACTAAAAAAAATAAAATCAAATAATACAATTAAAAAAGTGAGGGACTATATGATAATAATATAAGTATAGTAGTATGGAAATAAATAATTGGTATATTTGTAATTATAGTAAATTAAAAGTTAATAAAATAAAAGACGGCTAGGTAGGTCCCACTTTCCAACCGTCCAGGCCATTTGGGCTCCAACATTCTTCCCATTTCTCATACACAATTTTTTTTTTTTTTTTAAAGAAGAGGATCAATAATGGTTCTTTATTTTCCCCCTAAATTAAAATATATACTCCTTGCATTATGGAAATTTCAGATAAGTATGCGTGTAGTTTAACAAAATAACATTTTTCAAATTCTTACACCTTAACAAAACAGAATAAGTTACAGATTGGAGAGTTCAAAATGAGCATTGGAGCTGTTCAAAATTATTACTAACAAAATAGGAAATAATAATTGGAAATTCAAGGTTTGGTTCGATGATTTTATTAAAATTTTCTAATAATACTATAAATGCATAAACTAAGAACTAACTGAAAACTAGAAGGATAATGAGAAGAAGAAGAAGAAGAAAAACTGATTCAGTGTCATTAAATTATACTTCCTCATTCACGAAATAGGTGAGCTTTTCTTTTTTCGGCCGTCCACCAAATACATGAACAATCTATTTGACATGAGATCATATTCATAATTTCCTTTACATCTTAAAAAAATTAATTAAAATCTATTTTAATATTAATTTTTTTTTATAGCCACTCATATCAAGTGGAATCCAAAAACTACTTTAATATCCACTTATTACATAAATTAAAATCTATATCTGTTAACCTATTTTATGGAAGGGGAGAGTACAAAATAGCATGAGAATTAGGGTTCATTCCTTTAGTTATTCGAATGGATACAAAAAAAAAAAAAAAAAAAAGAAAAAGAAAAAGAAAGCACCTAGAAGGTGAGGAGGAAGAAGAAGAAGAAGAAAAAAGAGTACCACACAAGAATTAATGTGGGTCGGCAAGGAAATGTTGGTAATTTTCTTTTTAATAATGAATTATATTTATGTACATAAACATGGATGCATGCATGCATGCATACATACATACATCCATCCATCCATACGTTAAATCAAGTACATACATGATACATACTAGTATTAATTTATCAGTGGCTACCGATCAATTTCTAGGTATAATTGTTTAATAAATTGATTGTAAGTTTGTAACAAGAGTAATAAAATACTCCCATCATCTTATCTTTTGGTACTTTTTAATGATTTAGGCTGCAATTGTTTATTTTATTTTTGATTTGCTTGTGTGAATTGGCTTCTTAGCCTTCCATCTGGAGAAAAAGTCCCGCACTTTTTGGGTCATTATATCCACAAATATACTACCAAGTTTATTGATTTTCTTTTAATTGGGTTGAAAGAATACTCCGTAGGATAATTACAAAATTTATTGGTTTCCTATTATCAAATTAGGAATATTTTTTCGTACAGAATTATTCGATTCCATTGAATAGGAGGTATATAGGTGATGGATATATGCTCACACATGACACATCTAATTAATTCCAACATCTATTTTTGTCATGATTTTGTCTTCTTCTTTTTTGTCTTAAATAAAAAATCTAGCAATCGTTCCAAAATTATGGATTATTTTCGTATAATTGGAATTTCTGTGCCAATTAAAAAATATATATATAGTATAAATTAAAATGCATTTAAAATTAAAATATAAATGTGGTAAACATGGGATGATGAAAAAAATCATGGCATGGTGAGTACCATATTTCATGCGCCAAACTCATTACGGCATCATTTCATGATATGACGTGGTGCCAGTCAAGTATCTGAGTCGAACATCTTTGATTAATCAATTAATTATTAAGATTAGATTGGCTCTCCCACCCTCTTAAACATCACCTTACTGAAATTAATCAAATATTTAATATAATTAAATTGTGTGTATATATCTACTACTAGTATCGCCAAAAAAACAACTTAAAATACCACGCCTCCTCCATCTTAAGATTCACAAGTTTCGTTTACAATTTATCCAGAAATTAAGTTAGAAATTTGCAATCTTATCCCTGGCCGATTTCAATTTTCCTTTTTTGCTCGTTTGCAAAATGAAAATTATACTGTTTTTTTTTTTTTTTTTTTTTTTTTTTTTTTTTTTTTTTTACAAGTTATAACAAAACATAATAATTAAGTGAAACAGCAAAGAAAGTCACGTACTTGTTGTTGATTGCCGGAAAAAGGAAAATACCACAAAATTTCTCGAATTTTGGACGACAGCGTGAATTGAAGTAGCCAAATCGGCCCGGCCGCCCGGCACAGAGTACGTGGGTCAGTCTTTTGAATGGTGTAGGTGTAGCTGGCTAGCTGCCGTGCGGCACTAAACACCCTCATCACCCTCATCACTCAACAACGATAAATACCCCGTTCCGCCTCAGCCCGATGATTGAAAGACCTAAACACCCTCATCACTCAACAACGATAAATACCCCGTTCCGTGGCTGTATCATTCTCTCAATTTCATTCCCCACTGCATCGCCTTCTCTTCCGCCCCTGTGGGGGCTTTTCCTCTCTCTCTCTCTCTCCTAGCCATTCTCCTCTCTCTTGAACCTCCGCAGACTATACCATATACTCATCCCACTCCATAGACTCCTCCTTGTTTTCTCGCTCTATGCTTCCTACTGCTCCACTCATGGCAGAACCCCCTCCGAAGAAGGAAGCCGCCACCCTTCCGCCGAGGAGAGGCCGCGTCAAGGCTCAAATTTTTGAGAGCCTCGCCGGAAACCTCTCCTCCGCCGCCGCAAAAACCCTCGCCAAAATCAACTGGATCCCGTCCACCCCGTCCGCCTCCGCATCCTCATCCGCCGCAACCTCCACCTCCACCAGCCCGCGGCCGAGCACCTACGCCTCCGATGGCTACAACTATCAGGCCTGACCTCCGCCGCCGCCGCCGCATCTCCGGCGATCGGGGGTTTGTTTTTTCGCCCCCTTTCCATCGGATCTCGCGGAATTCAGCTCGTTACTGCTGTGCTGAACTTTGTGTGTTTACTTTATGCCTGTTTGCATAGATAATAGATTTACCGTTTATCCGTTTATGGAAATAATTAAGTTTCAGAGCTTGTGCTTTTTAACATGGGCTCTGATTAACTACTGTGTGTTTGTGTGTGTGGTTCCAAGTTTGAAGTTGAAGGTCGTCCGTCCTCTTCCATTACTGTTTCTCAAGTTTTAGATTGTAGATGGTATGTTGGTAAGAGGATCAACCGTTATGTACTATAAATTACTCTACTTATTAAATAAAATTCCTGTGTGCTTTAATCTCAATTTCATGCTTATGCTTCTGTTACTTAATTTGTTTGCTGAATTTTAGCATTTTTAATTAATTTTGTAGTAGTATTTTTTTCGTGGTGTTTGTCCAAGATATTCAGATCGGGCTAATTAAATTAGTTGCAAGCCATTTTTATTTTTATTTTTATTTTTTGGAAATTATATTTTGTAGTAGTTGTTTTTTTTTTTTGTAATGATTTTGGGTATGCTTTTTCAGTTTATGGGGTATGTTTATGGCATACCAACGACCCACTGAGTCACGCTTGCCTCTTTATATTATTTTAGCGACGAGTTTGGAGACTTATCCAAACCCCAATTTTGAACAAATAATACTGTACGTGATGTAACGAATTTCGTTGGACCTTTATTCATAAGTCACGAATCAAATAATTCAATTTGTACGGCGAATCGTTACAGTTGGGTGATTTGGGAGTATGTAATTATTATTGTTTGATTCTTCTTTTTGTTGGTTTCAAATCCATCTAATATCTTAGATAATAGTACTATATAAGATGAAAGATTAATATTATTGCTAATATTGAAAAATTATAATGTTTCTTCATTTAAGGGTGGTTTCTTTTTTTATATATATAGAGCAATTAATGGGTTGATTCAAGTTTGATTATGGGGAGCACGCCGTTTTTAATTCCGGCCGACGGCATAAAAAGATTTAGCTAGCGCCGGAATAACAACTACTCCTACCATTATTATATTTTGTTCCAAAAAGAAAAACAACTACTATTGTATATTTCAGGATTTTGGATTCTTTAATATTCAACTCAATTATTGCAGTCGGCTTAAAGAAGAAAATAAAATCAATTATTGCGACTAGAAAAAACCTAGTACTGTCACAGCTATCACTCTCTCATGATGCTCGAGTATTTCTTATTTGAGCTACCTAAATAAAAATGAAATTATTTTTCTTTTTTTCTTTTTTTCCTTTTTTCCGAAGATATATATAATATTATCATATTGAATTGAACTTATTATTCAATATCATAATCTTATTCATGACCAACTATACGGACAAAAAAGCCTACTCCTAGTTAGCTATTTCTCTTAAATTATTATTCAATAAAAGCTCAATCAGCCGGCAGGAAAAATCCACCTCATATTACGATTTCCAGTATAATAAACAATCATCATATATAATAAATGCATGTGACATGTTAATTAATTTCCAGTATCAACCAAGAAAAATAAAGTTATAATCAACCCTATAAATAACAACGAAATAAAGAGTAATAAAATTTAAACATACAATGAATGATATTAAAAAAAAAAAAGAAACAAAAGAAGCCAAAACAAGTAATGTAATATAGAATCAGTAATGTAACTGTAACCTATAAAAACCAGGGGCTGCAATATAAAAAGTATTGACTTTTGAGAAACCAGTAATCTTTTTTTATTTCCTTCTTCATATCAATAATAACGCGTGGGAGAACAGTGCTTATAAGCGTGTGAAAATTGACCATAATAATTTGTGGGAGAGTAAGTAGTAAATATAAACTTATTAAAATTGTACTTATCTCTTAAAATACAGTGATTCATACGATATTAATTACTTATTTATTTTTGCTTTTCTAATTTGACAATTTTTGTAAGTTTTTTGCAGCAACGTCAAATTTTTTTGCTTCTCGCGAGGATGAAGTAAGCCGTGTCTCCTTCCAAAAAAAAAAAAAAAAAAGTAAACCGTGTCATGTTTTATAATTTAGGGAGCAACAAGTATGAAGTACGCCAAGATAAATTCGCAAACATAATATAACCATGTATACTTAATTATAAAGGTTTTTTTTTTTTTCTCAAATATAACTGAATTACGCATAATAAAAGATTGGGAAATCTATAAAATTTTAAAAAGCCTTTTTCTTTTTCTATTTCTCTTCGGTGTTTTCTAGCCATAAAAAATTCAAGTCTAGTATGATAAATCGAACTTCAAAGTTCAAATATACATAATTCCAAACTGACAAGTAACAAGTCCAATTTCCTTATTTAAAAAAAAAACGAAAAAAAAAGTCCAATTTGTGTACGCGCGAGACAAATATTACTATTATTTTTTAATTGTAATTTGACTAATTTCGTTTTCTCTTATTAATGAAATAATTCTATCTTCATTGTATAAATATTTAATTTTTCCCTTCTATAAATATTTAATACTCCACTACTGCAGTAGACGCGTAGACCTTTGAAGAATTTCAATTACTAGAGGTCTTCTACTTCTTCTTATTCTTCAAATCTTACATTTTCCCACAATTAATTAGCTTTCAATTTAGGGAGATTTGCTTAAGAAATTGATTCCTCCCTAATTACGTTGTTGTTTCCGCAGTTAAATTCGACGGTGAACATGACGTCATTCGACGAGCTCCCGGCGAAGAGAGGCGCGATCAAATCTCAGATTATGCAGGAATGGGGCGGCGCCGTCGCATCGATGAGCTCCAAGGCCGCCGATTTTCTCGGCGGCGTTGCGGCGTTTTGGTGGAAGCGCCACCAGTCGGAGTGACTCCGCCTCCGCGGCGACTGCCGGCGACTCGGAAATAAAAATTTAAGAATAATTATTGTGTGATTAAGAAATCCCGATTCCATCACTATGCACAATTCCACTTTCTCATCCATCCGTTTTTTCTTTTACTGAAATCTGAATTACTATGTTTGGAAATTCGATTTACAAATTTAAGTTATTATTACTGAATCGTAGCAATTCATTTTCAGTGATATATATTTCTAAATACAACAACTTTAGATTATTACCACTTTTTCAAAAATTGATTGAATTTTCTGCTCTAATTTTTTTTTATTAAATTTAATGATGAAAACTAAATGACCGGTCATTAAGTTCTCTAAATTCGAGTTTATTTTTTTTATTTTTCCCGTGTGGTAATATGGAATTTTTGTCTTAAAATTTAATTTTATCTAAAATCATTGTAATTCCTTTTTTTCTAAGTTTGAAAAATACTACTAACACGCGAATAAACGTTCTCGAATTCCTTACGGAACAACACCATTATGAACAACAGGGATTCGAGTCACCATTAGGGGAAATGGAGAACCATTATTGATCCTTTTTTAAAAATAAAAAAAATAAATACCATTATGAACAAATCATCGCAGTTAATTTAAGTAATGGTTTCAATTAAAATCACTTAATATCAACATTCATTAATTAAGTTCTCAAAATTTGATGTTATTTTGTGATATTTTTATTTTTCTTCATGTTGCATAAGTATAAATTATAGAGGCTTATGCAAAAATATCCAAATCTCATAAGGAGAAATAAAAAATACTTACTTCCATCATTATTTATGAAAAACTAGTTTAGTGCCCATCGAAATTCGACGGGGAACACTTTATATTGTATTTTTTAAATAAAAAATAATAATAATATAATTATTTATTTTTAAGATTTTAGTATTGTTAGGGTCCATTTGAAAAAATAAAAATAAAATTGAATTAGAAAAACAAAATTAAAAAAAGAAAAGAAAAAGAAACCAATGGGGTGTGATATTTCTTGGTTAGATTTGCTCGTTTTGAGTGTCGAGCAGTCCGTTGATCGTTGTAACAGAAAAATAGATTAGGAGGGATGACGTTTCTCGAGTACTTATACTCCCTCCGTCTCATCCATTTCGTCCTGACTTATTATTTTACTCCTCACATATATTCAAAAAGCAAGACGAATGGGATGAGACGGAGGGAGTATGTTGTAATATAGAAATAATTTGACGATTGATAATATTTTTCAAGCAGTGGTATTTTTCATATCAAGTTTCATGTTGCTCGAAAAAAATAGGTCAATGAGAGGTAGGATTTTTTCGCGTTGTTATATTCATTTCAATGTAAAGCGGCCCGTCATTCGATATAAATGAATGATAAAATATCAAGCCGCCCGTCATTTAGATGATTGTTGAAGAAAGTTGACATTTTTATTCGTTTTCTATTCAAGTTGTCCATTTTTTTTAATATTGATTATTGGTTACCCCATCATATATGATTTTACTATTTGTGAAATTATCTTTGTTTAGTATGTTTTTATGTGATTTTTATAGTTTAGTGTGAGTTTATTTTCATATGTTTTGTTCGTTTTTATGTGTTTATTGTGTGTGTTTTCGTCAAAGTCAAGTTCGTGAGAAGTTTTGGAAGAGAAGGAAGAAAATGAACAAAAGATCGAAAAAATAAGTGAAAAGTGAAGATCAAGTTGGGATGATTTAAAAGCATAACATTGAAGAGGGGTTCGATAGGAGCGCGTAGGAAAAACGGCGGTCGATTTCGAGTTCGGACGAGGGAGATATGGCCGAATCAAAAAAGTTGCGCGCAGCGGAGAACGGCTCGACCCTTGGGACCGCAAGGAGGCTTGCGATCGCAAGGCCTTCCGATTTTTAGTGATTTCTTTCCTATTTTAACTAGGTTTTGATTTCCTATATATATGTAATATTTGGGGAACGACTAGATAACTTCTCCTCTCTTATTTTTAGCCTTTAAAACTCTAGATTAGTTTAGATTAGCTTTTAGATATTGTTTTGAAGATTATAGCTTTGGATTCAAGATTTAATTCAAGCTCTTCGTTTTTTTCTTTCATCTTCGATTCGTAAGTTTAATTTGTGCTCTTAGATTAATTTTACTTGCTTTCTCTTATTACTTTGATTAGTTAAGATTAGTTTTCTAAATTAAAATTTAATTGCTTTTCTATTTATTTGCCTAGGCTTAGATTTATTTGCTTTAATTTATCTTAGATCCATGTTAAGATTTATTTGCTCTAGGTTAGATTTAATTGCTTTCTTTATTGCTTTCTTTTCAATTCATGCCTAGGTAGATTTACTGCTTTCTTCTAGTTTAATTTATTATCCCGGGTGACAGACGTGAGTGCTTTCTACTTGCTTTTAATTGTTTTCAAGTCTAGTTTAGTTTACTTGTTTTCTTTTCATTATGTCTAGGATTAATAATAAAAACTCAAACCCCCAAATTCTTTACTTGCTTTAATAGAGTAGATTTTACTTGCTTTTTTTTGTTGTCACATAATTGATTACCCTGCTAAGTCTTCCTTGAGATTCGACATTGGGTTTTACTTGCTTGTTCTATGATAGATCTAGTTCTATTGCTAGCATATTTGGGTGAAACTATCTTCTCAAAATTGGATTTAGCACCTTCATACATATAAATTTTGTCTTGCCCTCGTCCTAACTCAACTAACAAACCATAAGCCGTAATAGTATAATTTTCCCGATTGTTGACGAAAGTTGGCATTTTTATTCATTTTCGATTCAAGTTGTCCATTTTTTTTAGATTATTGGTTACTCCATCATATATGATTTTCCTATTTATGAAATTATCTTCTCAAAAATGGATTTTGCACCTTCATACATATAAACTTCGTCATGCGCCATTCCCAATTCAACTAACAAACTATAAGCCGTAATAGTATAATTTTCTCGTTAACGTGAATTCTTCTTAAAATTTATCTGAGATAAAACTAAGATACCTCCATCATATTTGGATTTTCTTATTGATGATGTCATCTCTCTCAAAAATCAATTTGAGAATTATAATCACAATTTAAAATTATTGAAATAATCATAATGTGTTATAGCTTATTAGTATACGAATTTATACCGTTGAGATTGATGAAATGGAACATGTGATGTCTTATTTATATGAGTAATCTATTAATGGAGTTTCATGAATAATTGATGTGGAATAGTTAAAATTAAATAAAATTAATGAATTATAAATATAAAAAAGAAGAAGTCATGAGCATTTAGGAAAGTATTCACATTAATTTATAATAATGCATTGAGATCCATTTTGGTATAATATATATTGATTACATTCACTCCATAAACTTATGAACCTATCAACGTTATCATACATATAAATAGTCGACATTATATTTATAAATACATATATATATATATTTGATATAACTCACTATAAAATATATACCTTTTTAATAATTTAACTAATTTTAAAGGTCTCATTACGGCACTACCACAAATTATAAGTTTTTGAAACATCATATGAGTTCTTTTAAAGATTGAGTAAATATCTTATAACAAGAAAATATTATGTATTCTACGCGTAAGCTATAACACATTATGATGTCTTATAATGTTATATTGTTGAAGATATATATGCAGTTTGATTTTTGTAAAATAAAAAATTAAAGTTATATATAGGTGATTTAAATTATGAGACTTTTATTCAAACTGATACTCTATAAAGATATATATTAATTAATTAGATTAAATTATTGATTAATTAGCGAAATTGTGAGAATTTAGCAAAATAATAATGAAAAATCAAGATAAATTTTCAAAAGGTATTGGTTTTGTTTCCTTCAATAACATTTTATGAAGTTTCCATAAATTTGGGTATATATATATATATATAGATTGGATCATATAAGAACTCTTTCATTAGTTGAGAACTACGAACCAATTTCATTCGTTAATTTAATGAGATCTATGGCGATGATTAAGGCCTTTAAATTCGGCAGTTTTAATTGGTAGAGGGGCAGTATAGTAATCTTGATTAATTGCTAAATCGTGGTATTACCGTATTACATTCTATTTTATTTTATTTTCCTTCTCTCTCCCTCTATCTCTCTGTAACCGTAACTTTTCTTCTCGAAAACTCTTTTCTTTTTCTTCTCCAAAAGACTCTCTCCCTCTATCTTTCTATCTCCATGCATGTTCCTCTACAATCTTAAATAATACAAACATTCTCATCTTCGTTACCAAAGAACATGGTTTTAATTTAGTTATTCAAATATAGTAATATAGTATACTTTATTTTACTTTTATGGAAATTAAAAATTAATCCTGCTACCATCATTTCTCGTTTTCTACTTTACTGCCGTCATTAATTTCTTTTGGTTCTGTATGTGAAGTTCATTCCTTTCTCGACTAATTCGAGTTTGATAAAAAACAAATTCATGCATAAAAAGCATGAAGTGATTCAATAAAAAGCATAATGTGACGCATAAAAAAGCACAGTACATTTCGATTTTTACTTTTCAAGACTCCCAAAATTTAATAAGAATTAGATCGAAGAAATGTAATAATTATAAGTATGCTTGGAAAAAGATGAAGCAACGACATAAATAATGGTAAAATGACGAAACGTATAATTGTATTGAGCAGAAAAACAAAAATTATGAGGAAAAAGACGAAAGCCGCATATAATCTGTAACACCCTAACTCAATAATAATGTATAACTTAAACTTAAATCTTTAAAAGCGGAAAAGTGAGCACATTTTTATATATATATATATATATATAAAGTAGAGAAATAACTTCAAGTAAATAGAACTCACAAAATTTAAAACTTAAGATTTATAGGATCCACCTAGATTTAGATTATGGTAATAAAATCCATAATCCTAAAATATTTTACATATCAAACAAATTTATATCAAAAGTAAGAGTTTCTAATTATACAAAGTACTTTAGTGCTACTAGATGCAAAAATATGCCTTCTACTATACATTAAGACCCGTCATTCGACCACCGGCACGCGTCCGAGCTTAATCACCTGAAAAATTGTTAAATGTGGGGAGTGAGCATACAAAGTATACTCAGTGTGGGATTTCATGCATCATTGTCTAAGTTAATAAAACTGTAAGCACGCAATTTCATCTTAATGGCATCTTGATAGCATCTTAATGGCATCTTGATTCGCACAAAGGCGACATTGATAAGTTGTGCACAACTTAAGTGAGAGCATCTCAAGCTACTCACAATCATCATAACCTCAATGAGAGCATTAAGCTACTCACAATCATCATTCATCATTCATCATAACATCATGAACATATACGGCCATCGTAATATTAAAATGGACAATAGATATCAACGGCATAACTTTAAATAGATCACCACACCTTAACCTTCAACTTGAAACGTAAGTCGAGCAATCAAAAGAACTTAACGCCTAGTCGCGCCGTCCCTAGTCACATAAACATAAACTTAAGTATCTTCTCAAAGCAAAATAATATACACTTAAAATAAATTCCTGAAACTTAAAAAAAATATCTAATAATGTCTAAAAGAATCATAATAGATTATTGAACCTAGCTTGAGCTCTCCTGAACTTAATTATGGATCGAAAATTTAGAGAAACAAAGTTTATATCACTATTTACCTACTAAGCTGAAGGTCTCAAACATTGAAGAAGAATCAAAATAACTAAACTAAATGTACTGTACTCATTTGAAAGCCCCGTCCATATTTCTCATTTCACACCTCACACACCCCATGTCTCTCTTCATTGAATCATTTCTCTACATCCCCAATTCTCCATTATATATAATACAGTGAAGAGGCTTAATTAAATCAAAAACATAAACCTCAAACTATTCACTTATTTAACCTTCCAAACTCACGGCCTAATCCTTCATAACTAAACAATGAAGAAACATGGCCTAGATTATCTAATCTAATGTCCAATAATATGCAAGAATGAATAAAAAAAAAAATAATAATAATAAATTTAAATCAAATATAATCAATTCATTTGTCCATTTCCTTCCCCCTTATTTTCATTCCTTCTCTAACCTTTTCCTACAGTTCTCAATTCATAACAGTAGGCAGACTCAGGTTCTCAACACCCCAAATTTTCATTTTGAAATCCATACAGCTATCTTCTCCAAAATCTTTCCTTGGATTTAGCTACACGATCGATATCTTGCCTCAAGGACAACGACGCCATCACCGCTGCCGGATCCCCCAACTGTCAACCTCAATATCCCCTCACCTTCTTCGATTCAACAGCTCACTCCAAAACGGCGCTGCAGCTGGTCGCTGCGGCGACGCCCCCACGGCTAACTACACTCGCCGCTGCGAGCTTCTACCACCACTCAGGTTCCACAAGGTTTTGTTTTGAATTAACAGGGAGTTTATTAGATCCTATTTTATCCTATTTTCGTGTATATAAACTGATTACATATTTAAGGTGGATCTAAGCCTGAAGAGGTGCAGAATTTGTGATGTTCTATGAGTTGATAAAATTTTCATTCGCCTATTAAATCTAATTTCGATGCTGCGATTATGAAAAAGAAATAGAAAGATGATAGCTTCAGCCCTAAAATTTTAATAGGAACAGGAACGAGAATTTCAGAAATTTAGAAGCAGTTTTTTTTTCAAATCTTTGTTTAGAAACTATACCTGGGAGTACTTGCTTCGATGAACTGCTGTTGATTCTAAGAATATATCGTAGAGATGTTTTGGGGTGAAGAACTCTTCTCTTTTTTTTTCTTCTTTTTTTTTTCTTTCGAAAAGGTGAGAATGAGAGGATTGGCTCTACCTCGTTGGTTCTACCGAAGGCACCGCCTAAGTTTTCCCTTAATTCCCTTAATTATTATTATTATCGTTATTAATATAATAAATATCTGAATCTTGAGGGAAGGCCTATTAATATCATTATCCCAAATTTGAGATCATGTACAGCCCAAACTCCAAATAGGTAGACAGCCCAAAGCTCTAATCATGAAAATAAACCAATCTCTAATCAATTCAATTAAGAGTCTAATCCATATAAAATCTAAATATATATATATATATATATATCCTTGCAAATCTTTATATCTAATAATCTCTAAATTCCGATTTAAAAAAATAAAATCTCTACCTTTCAACTAGGGGCGCGACTTAAACTAAATTAAACTCGACAAACTAAAATATCCCAAAAATTCATAAGAAATAACTTGAAATAAATTTTAAATAAATAATTATTTTTGGGCTGTGACATAATCGATGATATTTAGTTGTGAAATCGGAGAATAGATGCTATTTAATTATGAAATTATGCTATTTATCACCGCCTCTTCATTGATGCCCCTCTACCACCGGCGCCGCCATGCTAATATTGCACTACAATCCTTGAAAATCACCAAAAGTAGAGAAGAAAATTGTGAATTATACGATTGAACAAATTTGGTGGCAGCCAATATACAAAAAAATTATGATAATTACTAATAATAACTATCATGGAATCCCATGATTATAGGGAAACGTGTAACTTCTGCAGCAAAATCACATAATTAACCCTTTTCCCTATTAATGGGTCATATTTAAAATACAATTATTAGGATTAAGGTAGATTATAAAATATAAATGAACAAGATTACTTCTCATTTCTTACAGAACTAGTACAGCCACCCGTGCGATGCACGGCAATCATTAAATGTGCTACCATTAAATATACATATATCAAAAGCAAATTACAGATAAAGATTACAATTGAATATTTTTTAAAAAACAATACATTAGGCTACTACGTGAAAATACAATGATGTCCCTGTGTATTTTTCTCGATGATGCTTATTTTCATATATTAATTAGGTAGGTCCGAGTACTATTATACTAAAAGGTAAAATAATAATAAATAGCATTATGCATGAGATCAGATATTACTTTCTCTATTCTCTTTTTGACGTACAATTAGTAAAGAAAACAAAAAAAAACTACTACTGAGTTTTAAGAAAGGGGAAAAGGCATCCAATATTGAATCATATCCATATCTCATGTCAAACTTCCACTTCAGTTATACTCTAATATCAGTTTGTCATTCTACAAAATCACCGATTGTAGAAAATGTTTACTGAAGAGACCAAAAGACATAGGAATTACATATTGATACTGATTAAGAAATACACATATCTAATGTTAATAGGCCTGATATTGTTAAAACAGATAATGAATATATCGTAGAAACATGCCACTCAGCCATTTCAGTTATTAGTGAATCACAAGAGCACAACTTGCTATTTAATGAAATAGAAAATGAAAATTATATTTGATAATATGAATACATTTGAAAAAAAGATCTATATATGCTGTTGTAAATCTACTTCTACTCATAACCAACGTGTTTAATGTTCAAAGAGACTATTTACTATATCAAGAATTTTGTAATGAAACGATCTTTATTCGATCGCTATGTTATGTTCGATTGCTCGATCCATGCAAAGAGTTTAAATGGTATAGTTTGTGTTTTTCACAGACATAAATATCAAGTCTTAAGAGGCTCCTTGCAAGTATATGTAACATATATCCTAGTAGTGATGAAAACCCAAATAAATGGTTTTTTAGAATAAAAACATACTTAATTAGAACCCAATTTCATCACAGAATAGTCTCCAAAATTTAAGAATATCCCTCAACACAAAACACTTGGTGATCAAGATCAAGTAGCATTCATTTTAAAATGCAGAATAACAACTTTTCGATTCAACAACTGATCTTAATCCTAAACAAATAATTAAAGATATTGAATAAAATACTATAAAATGTAAGCAACAACTGAGAAAATAAATCTAATTTAGTGATTTGTAACACTTCGGAAAGCAACAACTGATTGACAGTAATCACATAACAATATCAAATCTCAATATACATGTTTTGCTTTTGGTAAAAGAGAAAAAGATGACAAATTCACAAATCATGCGAAAAAAAAGAATTGGAACTCTAATTTCTCTTCTTTCATTCACTCTGATATGTAATTTTTCCTCACTTGGTACTTCCTGTACCTGTGAACTCTTTCCTCTTCAATAAAATTCCTTATTTTCCGACCATAAAAAAGAAAAGAAAAGAAAAGAAAAGAATCATGCGAGACAACATAAGCTTCCTTCAATTCTTCCATAAATATCAAGAAAAACTACCTTAGATCGTTGAGGCCGAATCGAAGAGGACGAATTCCAAACGCAAGAGAAACTCCATATTTCTTCAGGATAGAGCTTAGGAGGACACAACACAATTATGTTCAAGGTCGTGAAGGTATTACTTTGATATCATCATCCTATAAAAGTATAAGGAAGAAAAAGAGAAAAAAATGAAACCACATGAATCGGAAAGTTTATAGTCAAAAATTAGTAGTGGCATTATATACATAGTAATCCACCTTCAAAACCGGAGCGACGGCCCTAAGAGATGGCCTTCAGAGATTGGCGGCAACACATTTCTCCGGCGACATATTTGCGGCAGGAGGCGAGGCAGAGATGATTAGATGGTATTGGATAGTCACTAAGGGGGTGTTAACTGGATTGTATCTCTCGAATTTAGAAGGTATTTGAAGAAAATAAGTCGTTCCTACCATTGCAAAGAGGTTTCAACTTTCAAAACTGACACTAAATGGAGTGGTGAACGTGATAATATTGATGATTGCAGTTGTCGACATATAGAGAGATTCAGTTAAGTTGTCCATATTAATAGTAATATTTATTTTATATTTAGTGAAATTAAATTACATTTATAACTGATTTTTTAAAAATAACGTTCAATATAAAATTTACTATTCTACCCTAAATTTGGTGGGAAAAAAAACTACCATTTTCATTTTGTTTATATATATATATTGATAAGGCTTTTGTACATGATCTCTCACATATATATATGTTGGGCTACTCCAAATGAGCGCCACTTGAGCGACACTACCATTTCATCAATTTAATGTTTTTTTTTTCCCCTTATTGTTCTCTAATTTACCGTCTTTTATTTTCTCATTTTCTTTCTCTCTCTAATACTTTATTGGCCCATACATGTTTCTCATTTCATTTTATTTATCATTAATTTTATTGATTAAAGGAATTAGTTTAATTTATGACAAATAACATCTAATTGAAATTTATTAAACCTTAATTGGAAAATAATAAACCCTTATTGGGAATTATTAAACCCTAATAAAACATTAATAAATCTTAATTGAGAATTATTAAATCCTAATTGAAAAATAATAAACCCTAATTGAGAATTAATAAACCTTAATTAGTGATTATTAAACTTAAAATAATAATAATAAAAACTATTATAAGCAAAACATTTATTAAATTTAATTAAATATTAAGAAAAAAAAAACATTGGAGCTTCTATGGCAACTAAGCAGAGAATTTATATGAGAGAGAAAAAAAAACGAAAAATGAGTAAAATTGCAATTAGAGACTACATATATTATTGGAAAGATAAAAGGTCTAAAAGAAAGTATATGAGAATTCATACGTGGCACAAGTCGCTCACATTAGCCGCTCAATAAAAGGTAAAAGAAAGTATATGAAAACTAATTATTACGTGAAAACTGCAATCCATGCATTTTATGCATAAAATGATAAATTTTTGTGCAAAAATGTTGCATAATAAAATATATTATTTTATATTATTTTTATGCATATAATGCATCATCATGAGAATGCAATATTTTATGCATAAAAATATAATATTTTATAATAGGTTGCAGTTTTCATGTAATAATTAGTTTTTACCATAACGCATCTATATATATATATATATATATATACCCAAATTTATGGAAACTTCATAAAATGTTATTGAAGGAAACAAAACCAATACCTTTTGAAAATGTGAATATTTTTCATAGAGAATTATGAAAGTGGGCATTTTTTATTTTTTCTTATTAAATTTGGGTAGTTTATATGAATACCACAAAAATATATGTATGTTGTAACAATGCTTTAGTATTATATATACTTTAGAATAATAGTTACATTGAACTAAAAAAAGGGTTATAGCTACTTTTGTCAAGTAATGATAGTTCGAGTACTATAATATAATTACTTTATTAGTCGTCGCATACCATAATTAAGTATATAAAGTGTTGCGTTTAAAGTGATAATTTAATGTTGCTTAAACTGGTAAGCCTCTTTATGAGTTGATCATTAGTCTACTAGACTAAACCGTTGAATTAACGAACGGTAGTTGATAGGGTCCATGTAAGAGGCACATATATAGCTCTTTAATTGTGCTACATTAATTGTCATATTCTATTTGACATTTTATGTATTTTATATTTATATATTTATATATTCAATATGGAAATCAAATGAAGATAAATTAATTCCTCAATTTTGTCAACGCACATGAATTATTAACATAAATGGATAAATTCTTGAAAGTATGACGTTGGAGTACGTACTCTATAGTCTAAACCGCGTGAATTCAATACATTTTTATTTTTTTTTGGTAAAAAATTGTATATTCATTACCAAAGTTGCACCTATATACAAAACACTTCTCCCTATCTACAGAATCCGACTTTATCCTTTATCTATCTAACATGCTTCATATTCTTTTGTCTTTCAAACCACACCATGCCATATTGATTTTGCATTGATGAACCAGTTCCTCCACACTAGCTTTCACTCCTTTCATTCGTCTAGCATTTTTCTCCTTCCAAATCAAGTAAACTGTCACAGTAACCACACATCTGTACATACTTTGTTTTCCAGTCTTGGAACGGCACTGAGTTAGTAGGTATTGTTTCTCACAACTCCAAGCTTGTTTTCTCCTCTTGATCTTACACCACGCAGTTATCTGTTCCCATATACTGCCAGTAACCACACAACTGAAAAACAAATGATCTAAGTTCTCCACCCCCTGCTCACAAAAACAACATATACTATCCACATTCACCCCTATCCTCTGCATATATTCACATGTAGCCAACCCTATGTGCATAAGCAGCCAACTAATAAAAATATGTTTAGCTGGAGCAGCATTATAACTTATCAGTTTCCTCCATTCCACCTGCTGCACTTCACCCACTAGAGCTACATAAATCTGCCTAATGGATAAAGAAGGCCTGCTGATCCAATCCTCTTCCTGCCTCATGTATTCTCGCGCTCCCAAAATCTTTTTTATCATCCAAGAACATTGGCTTGGAATGACCATAGTGCTCAGATCTTTATCCTTTATGTAAAATCCATGGATCCACTGTATCCATGAGGTATCTTTCTTCTTGGCCACACTCCAAAAGAGTTTCCCAATTGCAGCTCGATTCCACAAACTCATGTTAACAATGCCCAGCCCCCCGCAGACTTTGGTAAACTAACTTTATCCCAAGCCACAAGTGCTCTTTTAGATAGTGCAGATTTACCAGTCCAAAGAAAGGTCCTACATGCTTTTTGTATTAATTTCAACACTTTCTGTGGGAGGAGGAATACCTGACTCCAGTTGGTTTGCACTCCAAAGAGGACAGATTTGATGAGTTGCACTCTCCCAGCATATGACAACATCTTTGATGCCCAGCAATCTATTCTATCCATGATCCTCTTTATAAGTGGTAAACATTGCATCACTGTAAGCTTTTTCGAAGATAATGGAACACCCAAGTACCTAAAAGGAAGCTATCCTTGACTCATGCCCGTATTATGCAGGATCTCAGTTATAACCTCATCAGCCACTCCCCCAAAATATATACAACACTTCATATGATTCATTCTCAGACTTGAGGCTGTAGAAAATTTCCACAAGCTCTCATCAGCTGTTGCACTGATATAGCATCCCCTCTAACAAACATTAACAAATCATCTGCAAAACACATATGCACTAGATTGAATCTCTTGCACTTGGGATGATAATGGAATAGTCTATTTCCTTTGAGCTCACTAAAACACCGATTTAAGTACTCCATGCATATTACAAAAAGGTAAGGGGAGATGGGATCCCCTTGCCTTAAACCTCTCCTAGCTCCAAATGGCACAGTCAGCTCACCATTAACTGTGATAGTGTAGGTCACAGTAGTCACACACTCCATAATCCATGCCACAAATCTATAAGGGAATCCCATTTCAAGCATTAAGTATTTCAAAAATGGCCACTCTATAGAATCATAGTAATTATTGAGCTAATTAAGCATTAAGTAATTCAACACATTTTTAATAGTACTATTTGTTCATAATCTTATTTTTTCATTAGTACAAGACTTTCTCAAATTTCTTTCAAAACTCTCTTCATTAATTAATAGTACTCCAGTACTCTTTTCTCTCCTTTCCGTGCTCTTAATATTTAAAAAAAAAAAATCCTCAAAAATAAAAAAAAAAAAATATATATATATATATATATATTAAACAATTTAATTAAACAGATTCATTATTTTTCAAAGTGAATAAGTAGATTCATTACATCTTCTAGATGAATAGATAAGAAAATTTAATTTTTTTGAATTGAAGTGCTTGAGCTAATTAAAAGTGTCATATATATATGAAAAGAAGAGGGAGTATTGAATTGATAATTTAAATATTCTCTCGTGTAGATTCGAATTTTTTTTTTGAAATATAACGTCGAATGTATAATATATATTTCGAATCGATTGACCGATGTTGTTGAGCAGCTATCTATATTTTAAAAATTAAAATGTGATCCGAGTTCGGAACGACTCAATATATTGGAGTATTATCCTTAACATGATTCATTGTTTGATACTATCTTCAATCCTAGTCTAATTTTCTTAATGTGCGAGTTATATATCAATATTTGTATTGTACCCCATGAGTTAATTCCATGTTCTGAAAAATTAAAATACGCATTAATAAAAATAGGAAACTAATGTTTGACATTGTAAATTTGTAATCATAGCATGCGATAAAGGATAATTGCAAATGTCATTTTCGGACTTAGTGTGAACCATCTTGAATTTCTTCATGTGGGGCACATGCATTTCTTAATTAGAATTTAAGTCTTGAACGGCAAGGAATTAGTATTTTTTTTTAAATAACCTAAATAACCATTTATTGAAATTATTGTGAACGTAATTAATTAAATAATTGTGTGAAACGCGTAGAAATTTGGAATATACATGTCACTTGAATCTTGATGCTCCACTCCCACACTCAAGAGTCTTAAAGTGTAGCACTAACACATTTTGGTGTATTTTTTATTTTTATTTTTATTTTTTATTTTTTATTTTTTTATTTTTAACTTATTTAAAGAAGACTATGTCCAGATATTATTATGGGATTAATAATAGTATTTCAACGACTTGACACTAGTACTTTCGATTTCATGAAATAGGGAACGTGTGCTTTCAAGGAGATTTATTTATTTATTAATTATTATTATTATTGTTATTATTATTATTTTGCCTATGTATAGTTTTCTTCTACATTAAACCATGATTCTTATTTCCTGATTATACTTTGTCGAATCCAAGTGAAAATCTTACTTACCATTTGACAATAAAATAATAATCCTATTAATTGTAGGAAGGGAATGACTATTTTTAGCCCTTTGTCTATTTTTTAAATTTGAAAATTCCTCCGTAATTGCCTTTCCTGTAAGAAATTGTTGAGCAATTTATCTGGACTTTGGATTCAAAAAAGTCATATTTCTAGAAGTATATTTGGATATGCACATTTAATTTATGCTCTGTTTTTGCACATATTATAACAATTATTATCTTTAATCACGTGTACGAATTGCCGTCTTCTCCTTTCTTCTTAATTCTTAAGGAATATGGAACTATTGAAAATACATCAGGTTTAGCCCTCATTTTCAAACAGAATATTCCCTGCACTAAGATATATACATAAAAAAATTACACTTATTAATGTGTCCCTTTAATCATCATTTACTGTATCTATTTTGTTTCCAGCTCATTCCTTCTAGACAACGTCCAATTTTTAATTATTATTTTTTATTCTTTTAGAATTTACTTGAAATTTAAACGTCACGACATCACGACACGAGAACTTGAATTTGAATTTTATTTTATTTTTTCATTTTTATTATTGAGTTCTGTCGTAATTATGTCATGAGCTCTGAGTCAAATTTAGAAGAATATGGAAACAATAAAATTCTAAATATTAGATATATGTGTTTATTATGCATGATTTCTGTTTGATTATGTTTTGTCTTAAAAAATAAAAAAGAAAAAAAAGGGGCCATGGGGGGTTTGATTTAGTGCTGTAGGGACTACTCCTTATTTGTTATATTAGATAATAAAGTATAAGAATTTATTCTATAATCCCTACTGTGACACTGTCACTTAATATTATATTATCATATCTGCCACTCTCTCGTTTACTATATAATCATCAATTATTAAAGAATTTTCCCCAACAAATTAATTATTTTCCCCTGTTCCTGGCTTTTAAAGTAAAATATTCGTCTGCGAAAATCAAGATGGAGAAGTATGGAAATAAGTATGTTTCAAAGAAAAAGCAGACGCTTCCACCTCATAGAGGAGAGATTAAGAAGAAGATGCTCAAGATTGTGGTGAAATCAGCTTTTGAATTTATGGTTTCGAAAAGGGAGAAAGGAAAATAGCTCATTTCTACAAGGCCGCATGAAAATTTGCAAGTGAGCTTGATTTTAATAGGTGATGATGCTTCACATTTTATTTTTATTATTATATATATATATATATATATATATTTTTTGGGGAGGGGAGGGGGGGGGGGGGTTGAAAATGATGATGGAGAAATGAGGTTCTGGAGTTCTAGTTAAATTATTATTTTTTTATCTTTCTATCATGTAAATTTATACTAAAATCATATACAATTGCTTCTTATTTATCCGGTGAAGCTATGCATGTGTACAAAAGATGAGGAATTTATTTTCATCTTTTATTGCACCTTTAGATGCACAATATGTGTTAATATTTCTTAAATCAACAATTTTGTTTAAATTCTTTAGTTATTGTTGATTGAGGAAATATTTTAAACACGTGAGGAGCATGACGGTGTAACAGAAAATGCATGCAATATCGAAATGCAACGAAATTGAAGCACAAACTTCTCATAATGAGCATACTATTCACATGTATAAATACATATATAAAATGTGTGATCTTAATTTCTTGATTGAAGAATTAGTATGTCCAATCAAAAAAATTAAAAGGAGCCCACTTTGATAAAAATCTTGGAGCCCAAGATTTGACCAATTCCCTCAACTATTATACATAAGTACTTCTCACTCCCTTCCCTCTTTCATTCCTCAACCTAGGCTACAAATCGCCATTAGTCTTCCTCTGCTTCTCTCTCTCTCTCTCTCTCTGAACGAGCACAAACACACACACTTAACACTTGATAATTGAATAATTGATAGTAGTATTATTAGGTGGAAGGAGATGGAAGACAAAAGCCAAAAACAGAATTCGAAAAGTTTTCCGCCAAAAAGAGGGGAAATCAAGAGCAAGATCGTGAAATCTGTGATGAAATCAGTAGAGGGATTGGTATCGAAATCGAAGGGATGGAAGAAAGAGGATTTGCATCAAACTCCTAGCGGCTACAACTCCGCCGAAGATTAATATATTTCCTGCTATTGTTTATATATATGCTCATGTTCATGTACACTAAAATACATCATCTTCATCTTCATCTTCATTCATGAAGCTGAGTTGTACATAATTTTCATTAATCTAATCCATTAGTAACACTACTATTTCCTTTTCTTTCTTTCTTTCTTTCTTTTTTTCATTTTTAATGTACTACACTCGGTATATTATTACCAGTATTTTTATTAAGTTGGTGACATTAGTGTGACATGCTAAACAGAGAAAATAGTTTTTTTTTTTTTTTAAATTTAAATACTAATTTGGACAGTACAAATTCCTTGATCAAGAAACACAAGATAGCGTGTCATTCTGAGGGAGGGAATAGTAATTACTGTAGATGCTATTGATCAAAAAAATACTTGAATATATAATTTTTTTTATAAAAAAAAGGGGCTTAGGGTTTTCTACCCTTTTAAAACACTTAATGTAAAAACTACCCCAAAAATAACACTAATGTAAAAACTACCCTTACATAATAAAATAGTGTATTGTATGGACCCCACTTTTTTTTTTACTCTCGACAAATCTCGTATCCCCCACCCCCAAAAATTGTGCCGATTATTTTTGTATTTTTGTTGTTTGATTTTTTTATTTTTTGTTATTTTGTTAAATAATTTATGAGAATATTTTTTTTGATTTAGAAATTAGGGAAGGGAAAGCCCGTGAAGCTCGGCCCTCTGAGATGTGTGTGTCGTGTAGTATATGTTTGGAACCTTTAGAATATTAATGATGATTCTTCATGCATCAATATATAAAGAGTCCTTAGGGCAGAAATATATATAACATAATTGAAGAAAAACACACAAACTCACTCATCCTCCCTCAACTCCAATACTCTCAAACCCTCCTCTCCCAACCGAGAAACGAGCACCTAACAACTCGACGGAGTAATGGGGTCACAATACGTAATCAACGACGACCACTTTGTCTTGTTGGAAAACGAATCGGGGATCTCCATCGAAGTAATACCACGACGAATATCGGTATGTTTTCCGATGAATGTAATATTATATGAATTAAAATTTTATTATTTGTTAGGATTTTATTGTATTCGCTAATTGATTTTTATATAATTAAATAATTTTTATTTTATTTAAATTGTATTAATTGTTATGATAAAATTCAAAATTATTAGCAATTTGTAGTTGTTGTCCTTTTAAAATTCATATTTAGGTTAAGAAAAATAAGTGGAATTTTTTGGCATAGGCGGCTGGTCCTTCCAGTGCCGGAAAATGGCCGTCCGGTCGCCTATTCCGGCCGCCGGAAAAATCGCTTTTCCGGCAACCCGACGGACCGGCCGGCTATGTCCGAAAATTCTACATATTTTTCTAACTAGGAATATAAATTTACATATGTCACATAATTCCTTTATTTATTTTTTCTATTATTAGTTGATTATTATTTATTTAGTATAATTATTTTATGTGATTAAATTGTATAATAATTCAAAATATGTAATGTTTTGGCACGAAAAATTCACATTTAGGTTTAGAAAAATAAGTGGAATTTTTTGGCATAGGCGGCCGGTCCTTACTTTGCCGGAAAATAGCCGTCCGGCCACCAATTCCGGTCGCCGGAAAATTTGATTTTCCGGCAACCCGACCGACTGGCCGGCTATGTCCGAAAATTCCACATTTTTTTCTAAGTAGGAATATAAATTTACATGTATTTTATATGTCAAATAATTCCTATATTTGTTTTTTCTATTATTAGTTTATTATTATTTATTTACTATAATTATTTTATGTGATTAAATTGTATAATAATTCAAAATATGTAATGTTTTGGCACAAAAAATTCATATCTAGGTTTAGAAAAATAAGTGAAATTTTTTGGCATAGGCGGCCGGTCCTTTCGTTGCCGGAAAATAGCCGTCCGGCCACCAAATCCGGTCGCCGGAAATCTCGATTTTCCGACAACCCAACCGACCGGCCGGCTATGTCCAAAAATTCCAAATTTTTTTCTAACTAGGAATATAAATTTACATGTATTTTATATGTTACGTAATATTATTATTAAATTTTGTTTGTAAACGACGTTCTGAGCAAAACTAGTGTTTTTCAGGTGGAAACGACGTTCTGAGCAAAACTCATGACTTTGCCATGAGCTGTGACGGATTTTGGGCAAATTCCATCTTTTAGAGGGTCAAAATTGCAATTTTATAGTTTTTCGGGTTATTTCGTATTTTTGGATTTTTATTTGGGATCCTTTTGTTATTTCTTGTTTTTCGGTGATTAGGGTTTCGTATTTAAGCATTGTTAGACGATGATGGACGACAGTTTTGAATATTATTGAATCTGAGATTTATCTCTCTCGCGTTTTACGAGTTTTTCTTCCTGTCAAGCATTCACGCTGCATCAAAATGTAAAAGTTCTTATTTATTCATTTTCAACAATTTAATGAGTTATTCTCCCTCTAGGTCGGGCTAGGGCTATTCTCCTGAGGACTGCGGCCCGACGGTTCGAGGCCCGAAACCGCCGGGCCTGGCCAGTATGTAGAGTACACCGTTCAAGACCACGCTCTCATCACAGGGTTGAGATTTGGCCATATAGATTTTGATCCCAGGATTCAGAGGGAGCTAAGGGTATCGCGTTTATTTCAAGATGTTTGTGGCGGCCATGTTCAGAAGGCGGCTTTGTTGCACTCCCATTTGTTGACACTGAAGTCCGACAATGATCCAGACGGGCAAACTCGTTTGAAGCTGTCCAACTTGTTGATGGTCAATTGTTTTTTCCTCGGTCATGATGGGTAGTCTCCACCCCACCAGTGGTTGTGGGAGTTGATCGACGACACTGATCAGTTCAATTCCTTTCCTTAGGGTGCGTACTCCTACAAGACCCTTCAGTACTACATGAGGACCTTTCAGGCGAGGTCGAAGAAGTATCACATTTATGGGCCGGCATGGGCTCTCATGATCTGGGCTTACGAGGTGATGCCAGGGTTCGGTGATGTCTCTGCCTTTCTACACAAGTGCCGATACTGACCCCTACATTGGCCATGACCCGAACACTGTTGTCGCCGATGCATTCACTTCCCTTTTCGGGCAGGGACTATTGGGACAAGCCAATTACTCATGTGCTCCGTGTCCGAATCGTACTCCTGTTCACCCTCACCAGGATTTGGGAACATCATCCCAAGGAGTTTCTGCATACCCCCTATCGACCGGAATAGGTGGCCGGACGGTCTTTTTTCGGCGGCCTATCGACCGGCCGCCAATACCCAAAATTTTCTTTTGTTTTTCTAAACCTAAATATAAATTTTAACATTACAAACATTGCATATTTCTAACTATATCGAATTACATCTATTAAGATAATTAAATTAAACTAAATAATAATCAAGTAATTTAAACAAAATTCTATAAATGAATTACCAAAACATATAAATTACATATGAATAATTATCTATACTAAGAAAAAAATAGAAAAATTTGGGTATGGGCGGCCGGTCCATCCGATCGCCGGAGAAGTGATTTTTCCGGTGACCGTAATAAGTGACCGGACGGTCATTTCCCGGCGACCGATTGACCGGCCGCCCATACCCAAATTTTTCTTTTGTTTTTCTAAACCTAAATATGAATTTTAACATTACAAAAACTACAAATTTCTAATAATTTCGAATTAAATCACATAAGGGAATTAATTTAAACAAAATAATAATCAATTAATTTCAAAGAAAATCAATAAACGAATTATTAAACTTATAAAACACATGTAATTATTTATCCATACTGAGAAAATAATGGGAAATTTTTTCGCATAGCCGGCCGGTCCATTTTGTTGCCGGAAAAGTGATTTTCCGGCAACCGGAGAACACGGCCGGACGGCCTTCTTCCGGCGCCGGATTGACCGGCCGGCTATGCCTGAATTTTTCTATTTTTTTTCTCAACCTAAATATAAAATTTTCAATTACAAACACTACAAATTTCTAATAATTTCGAATTAAATACCACATGTTAAAAAATTCAATTAATTTCCAAAATAAATATATAAACTACTTACTAAGCATAAAAATACGATATTACCTATATTATTGGATAACCCGGAAACACAATGAAACAATATGGCTTGATATCCTCCTCAGTTAATCGTCCGTCTTCCTCTTCCTCAGCTCAATACTTCTTCTCAGAGTACTTATTTTACTGAGTTGGTTTTTTTTTTGAATTCTATCGCAATTTCAGTGTGGTATATATTGAGTTTCGTGTGTTGTGGTTGGCATTGGATACCAAAAATTATTACTGTTTCGTCTGTGAAAATTGAATTATTTGTACAAAAAAGGAAGCAGCATTCATTCACGCATGCATGCATACTGTATAAATTTTCATTAATATTATACTATTTATGTCATACTAGTCAAGAATCATCATTCAAAAATAATTGATAGTGGGACCATGGTAGTTTTTAAAACATAAAGAGTGGGACCACCAACATAATAAAAAAATAGAAAGGGTAGTTTTTACATTTTATGAATTAAAAGGGTAATTTTTACATTTGGGTTTTTAAAAGGGTAGTTTTAAGTATTCTGAGTAAAAAAAATGTACTCCCTCTGTCCTATTAAACAAGTTCCTTTTTTTTTTTTTTGCGATAATTAACCCACATAACAACTCTCCTTTTTCTTTCCTCTTTATTAGTATTATGCCAAATAGTTACCGGACTTGTTCAATAGGATGGAGGGAGTAGAAGTTAGTGAAGTCCATGAATACGGTAAGATTGAGTAAGCAATGAAATCAAGGTACAGTACAGTGTCAGATAAAAAGGAGATTAGTACTAGTATAGATCGAGTGGTCAACAATAATCATTTGAATACAGTTTAGATTTTCTTTTTTCCAAAAAAAGAAAAAAGAAAAGAAAAATGATAATGCAGTCTTGGAGGCCAAGCTGCTCACTAGCTGACAAAGCCACTTGTTTATTGTTATTATATACCTCTCCCTCTCCCTCTCCCTCCCTCCCTCCCTCTCTCTCTCTCTTCTCACACAACCATCAGTAGAATTTTCTCTGTTTCTTTCTTCTACACTCTGCTTCTCATGGAGATGGAGATGGAGATGGAGTCCGACCGTGTTGTGAAGCAAATTCACAGCCTTCCGCCGAGGAGAGGCGAAATCAAGAAGAAGATATTCAAGTCTCTGCTCAAATCTGCTCTTCAATTACTGCCGAATTCCAACACAAGGAAGGGAGAGGTGGCTCTCACTCTCACCTCAACATCCAATTCCACTACGCCGCTTCCAACTCCCACTGGCTACAGCTCAGCTGATGATTTTTATTCTTCATCTTAAATAATTTTCTCTCTGGTTTTTATATCTTGATTTTGTTGCTGGTTTTGTATAGATTTTTTTTTTTTTTTCCCCCGAGTTAGAGCTGAGATGCTAGAGTCAGAGAAGCTGGGGATTCAGATCCTCTATCGCGACATCTTTTATTACACCGTTAGATGATTGTCATGTGTTTAAAATGTTTCCAAAACTACTCATTTTTTATTATGGAAAATTTTAATTATTACCGGTTTTGAAAATATGATGGACATGTGTTAATAATTTAACGGTGCAATAGAGGATGTCACACTGTTAGGCAATAGAGGATCCAAATCCAAAAGGTGGAGCCTTGACTTGAGTTGTAACTTGTAATGCACTTTCGACTATCGAGAGTTACTTACCAAAATAATTTTGAATTTTTTTTTTTCTTTCATCTCTCGGGTTTTGTTTTTGATCCGTCTTTGATAATTCATCTAGCTCTCTCCGGTTCAAGAAATATGAGTCGATGTTCTTTTTAATTTTCCTTTTGTGTTTGAATATATTTTTCTTTAAAATAAATGTTTTTTATTAGTTTGCATGTTGATAACATGCGTATAAAGTATATGAAATACTTCTGGTTCAAGCTCAAAAAGAATAGGAATTAATGAAATCTTTAATTTGGTGTTTAGATAAATCAAATGTCACGATTATTTTTCAAATGGCCTCGCATATTGTTTGCGGCGTATTGTATAAAACACGGATACGAAAAAGTGCTTCTTCAACTTAATTATTTTCCAAATATAATAATATCAATTTCAGCAAGTATTTAAACTTAAGAGTGAAACACAATCTCTTTAACATGATCAAGATGCTGGAGTTACTGGTAGCTCCGAAAATTTCAATAGTTTACTGCAAAAAATGTTTTATTCATTTATCTATACTACAAAGTAAAAGCTAGGGGATGAAGCCCAATTGTATACTACTACTATTTGGTAGAGTAGATACCTTATATAACAGAAATTATCTTGCTTAATCCGACTTCCAAGCTAAAATAATGTTCCTCCTTTAATTTTAATCACACACCTTAAATAAATTACTACTCCGTACTATTTATTATTCACAGTTTTCAGATAGAAATAATGCCCACTTCACTCATGTAGTCATGTTGCAATCAGCTTAAAGAGCAAACTATCAATGAAATAAGGAATTTCGTATTCTAGCATCTTCTTTTGTTGACTACTATAAATTTCTCTCATAGTTGAACTAGTACTACTATATTATATGATATCTTCAATTTTTATTTATTTATCGTTATTTCCTTTTTACTAGGTGGGCCAAACGGTAAGGCAAACTGAAGAAAATTAATAGAATGATAGAAATAAACAATTTATTATACAAAACTGTGAAACATAAGTATAAATGAATCATCTAACTTTGCATACATATTATTCCCTCTCTAATAGGGCTATTATCCAAAATAGAAAATTTTAAATTAAAAAAAAATCGACAATTTTAATTAATTAAAATTCTACAATTTTAATCTTCTGAAAAAATTATAGTTAAATTGGATATTAAAATTAAATATTAAATTCAATTTAGAATTCAATAGTTGTTACATCTAACCACATTTCTTCACTACTAATTTAAATTGTCTAAACTCTCATGCTTAAAAAAAGGTCCCATTAAAATGTAACGGCGGAATTACTCCCTCCGTCCGCTCGATATGGCTTGTTTCGCTCTCGAAACAAGTGATATCGAACGGGACGGAGGGAGTATAAAGCTACTTAAAACATCCGACCTTTTTTAATTATGAATTAGGTAATAGCAGAGTTCAAAAGCTATTCAAAGTGGAGGGGTCGCAGCATTTCAAATTTCCAAAAAGCTTAATTCAAAAGTAAAAAATGAAGGTGCAGAGAAGGACCATCCGCACTCAATAATTCCCAAAACCCTTTCCCCACCTCTTCACTTTATTTTCCCTCCTTTCAGTTTGAGCTCTCAAATTCACAAACCTCCAAAATCTCCTCCAATCTCTAACAGCATAAGGATATGGAGAAGGAAAACGAAATCGATTCCAATGCTTCAGCTGTTCAAGTAAGAGGCGTTCCAATCCATGGCGGAAGCTTCATTCAGTACAACGTCCTCGGTAACCTCTTCGAAGTCCCCTCCAAGTACGCGCCGCCGATTACTCCCATCGGCCGTGGCGCTTACGGTCTCGTTTGGTATACTCTGAATTTTCGATTGCGATTTTTTTTTTTTTTTTGGCGATTGCGTTTGTGGTTTGTGTGATTTTGATTTGGTGCGGTTTTGCTGCGCCGCAGCTCTGCTACCGATGCGGAGACGAAGGAGGAGGTGGCGATTAAGAGAATCGCGAATGCGTTCGATAACAGGATTGATGCGAAGCGAACTTTGCGCGAAATCAAGCTGCTTACGCACATGGATCATGAAAATGTAAATCGTCTCTCGAAATTGATTTCTTAGATTTCTACTTTGAAGATTTGATTAAGTATGCGTGTTTTGCTTGTTATTTCCTCTTTGTAGGTTATTAAGATTAAGGATATCATAAGACCGCCGGATAAAGCGGATTTCAATGACGTCTACATTGCTTATGAGTTAATGGATACTGATCTGCACCAGATTATAAGCTCGACTCAGGAACTCACCGAGGATCACTGCCAAGTGAGTTCATGCTTTTAATTAGCGGTATTATTTGTTTGTTTGGGGTCTTATCCATTGATTTTGATACATTTGCGTCGGTGAAGCTTTAATTATTAGGTATTCTAATAACTAGGCGCTTATGATTTGCAACTGTTTCATTTGCAATGTATTTAGTTTTCATCTTTCCCTGTGTTGTTCTGTTTGGATTCTATTGTTTTGGTAGATTATACAGTCGTCTGGAATCTTGATGTATTTTGTGGTCAATGTATTTTTGAGAAGAAAGTCAATGGAAAAAAAGATTTTGAATTTCCTCATGTCGTGTGAGGTGATTTGGTCAATAACAAAAATGCCATGAAATAATATCTTATTTTTGCTTATCTTGGAGTTCTAATAGTTTGCATAATTGTAGGATTTTATTTTATTACTATTGTAATGATATTCTATAGAGTGATCAGGGCATTGTGTTGTCAACAATGTGGACATACTTCTTTGAATACCTTTATCTCTTTCCCCCCTTTCCCACTTCTCTCTAAAGGGTGCAGCATCATGGTCAGCAATACTTTATTATTGTCCAAAACACAACTACACAAGTTCCTGAGTTGTTTTAGATACCAGCTGCAAATACGAAACATCTAGTTTCTTCCAGATTGACTAACAGTCTTAACACATTTCCTACAAATGTTTGCCTTTGACTCAACTTGCTGCCTGCATTTGTAAAATAGGTTCTTGCTATCCTTCCACCTTTGTAGTTAAGGATTTTCGTATGTTTGGATCCTACTGTTTGCTGCTCCGGTGCAATGTTTTCCCTCTTGAAGTGTATCTGTTGAGTCTTGCCTTTACAAATCTTTGTATATATGTTACATTAGCAGCAACTGACCGATGGTATATACTATCATACTAAATATTATATCCACAACCATACATGCCTGATATGATCCTTATTGTGCTTCAAACCACTGTCCTGTATCTCATCTTAAATCGTAAATTGGTCCTCATAACCTGAAGAGTAAGCTTCGTATGGTGAATACTCTTTTAGATTTATCAATATTCTTTGGCTTGGATACCTTAGAATAATGTTGTGACCTACATGTGTACTAGATTTGCAGTTAATTATTTAATGTGTCGCCTGTCTCTTGTTTTGCAGTATTTCCTTTATCAGTTATTGCGGGGTCTTAAGTATGTACATTCTGCCGGTGTTCTGCACCGTGATCTGAAGCCCAGCAATTTACTCCTGAATTCTAACTGTGATCTCAAGATTTGTGACTTCGGACTTGCCAGAACCAGCTCAGAGGCAGATTTTATGACTGAGTATGTCGTAACCCGATGGTATCGAGCTCCTGAGTTATTACTCAACTGTTCTGAGTATACAGCAGCAATTGATATGTGGTCAGTTGGTTGCATATTGATGGAGATTCTTAAAAGAGAACCTCTTTTTCCGGGTAAAGACTATATTCAACAGCTGGGTCTGATAACCGAGGTACCTTCTTGGGAACTTTGTTAAAGCTGGTTTATACTGTTCTTTGGAACTTCTGAGAATAGTTTCATAGTTTGTTATCTTTTCAGGATGAAAGAAAAAATAGTGAGGACATGAAACTTGAGCTAACTTTTCTATTAATTTTTGTGGAGTAGCTATTAGGTTCCCCCGAGGATTCTGATCTTGGATTTTTAAGGAGTGACAACGCTAGAAGGTACATCAAACAGCTTCCTCTTTTACCCAAGCAATCCTTTTCACAGAAATTCCCAGGCGTATCCCCTGTTGCGATAGACCTTGCAGAGAGAATGCTCGTCTTTGATCCGGCTAAACGAATTACTGGTGGGAATCTTATTATTCAGTACTTTTAGCATTTTAAAATTAGATATCTTGCTGCTAACTACTAGTGGTTTTTGTATGGTTAAAGTCGAGGAAGCTCTGAATCATCCATTTTTATCAAGTCTCCATGAGATCAACGAGGAGCCTACTTGCCCTTCTCCTTTCGTGTTTGATTTCGAACAATCATCTTTAAGCGAAGAGGACATAAAGGAGCTAATATGGATTGAGTCTCTCAAGTTCAACCCAGAATAGGGATGAATTCCCTGCTTTCTTGGTTTTTACAGCTTCCTTCCTGTTTGTCTATGTTGAGTGTAGATAGGCGATTTGGGTTTGTCATATGTGTTTATGGTTTTGTATAAGATTAGCCCTCCTATATATGTGATTTTGAAGGAGATGGAGATTTGTAATTTTGAAGCAAAAAAGAGAGAGAGGATGGCTGGCAGTAAGGGAAAGATTGAGTACCAACATTTGGTCCATGATGTTGTAATTGATTTTTGCTGTTTGTATTTGCAAAGTATCATAATGAGATTTCCGCGCCTTTCATTTCCATTTCTTTCAACATTTGTTGTTTACATGAAATTGTTCTGGATTATTACTTGTAGATTTGATACTGGAAGTGAGAGAAATAGACCACTCTTGAACTTTTGTCTTCCAAGATCCTCTGTTATTTGTACAAAGTTTCATTTGAAAATAGTTGCGAGGATCATGAAATTTCAGATGAGAACTTTATTTTATTTTATTTTTATATTATTGAATCTCCACTTTGATTTTTTTTCACATTAGTAAATTGATTTCTGTAAAATGATTTTATTATATAGATGCTACCATTGAATCATGGCTGCTGGTATCCTTGTGGAAGGAAAACAAAAACTTACTAATCATATTCCTAACCACATGAGTGGCTTTTAAATGTTAATGGGGTTTACAAAATAAAGTGGCTCTTAATGAATTTATAATGATATTTATAATTACCAATTGTACTGCCAATTTTCCTTTTTAAATCCTGGTAATATTCTAAAAAGAAAATTATTGCCTTTTAGATTACCACTAAGCCAATTTTACTTGTTGTCTGATCTTTTCTTGTGAAACAAATCATTTAACAGATTCTGTTATGCAGTAAAAGAAAACTATAAATTCCTGCTTCCTGTTCTGTAATCGCAGGAGATCGGAGTAGAAGGAAAAAAAAAATGAAATTTATTCAAATTTTGAGAAGAGCTTCTTCTTCTACTACTAGTCGCCTCAATCGGAGTAGAGTTTCTCCAATCGCCGTGAATGGCCGCTTCTTCTCTAATCTCACTCACTCCCAACCTCCTCGCCGGTAATCTCTATGAACATTTGCGTATCTCAACATCTTCGGTACGAAAACGGGAAATTGATTGTCAATTTATTCTTATGGCAGCGCCTCGTTCGGCATTGCTTTCGACATCGACGGCGTCCTCCTGCGCGGCGAAACTCCCGTCGGCGGTTCACCGCAAGCCTTGACAAGATTATACGACGACTCCGGTATCTACAAGACTATAACTACAAGCTCTCTCTCTCTCTCACACACACACACACCAGGAAAAAAAGTTTTTTTTCAGGGAGCTTCAATCAGAGATTTTAAAAAAATAAAAATAAAATAATAATAATAATAATAATAAAAATAATAAAAAAAGTAAAAAATAAAAAAAAACCATTTGAATTCATTTTCTGATTGCAGGTACCTTGAGCACGCCGTATGTTTTCTTGACCAACGGTGAGTGTTGAAAGAATTATTTCTGAAAAAGAGAGATTTTGTAGCCTGGATGGCTGTGATCTATTAGATGTACTATTATTAATCCTTTTCAAGCTTTGGATAGCAATGCAGTTGCTTAGAGTATTCATTTTTGTTTTTTTGAGGGAGAGTTGCTTAAAGTATTGGGGCAAAGGAGTTGGGTATATTTGTGGGTGAATTCATTCACTAATCACTAGTCTGATGATTTATGATTCATTCACCACTATGATGTTTGTGTTGTAACTCACAGGAGGTGGTGTTCCTGAATCCAAAAGGGCATCAGAATTGAGCAAATTACTGACTGTGCCTATTTCTCCCTCTCAGGTCAATGCTACTGTGATTTTACTCTCATCAAGTTTAGATTTTTTTTGAATGTAAAAGCCAACTCTTGTCTAACTTCACTGCAGGTTATACAGGGCCATTCTCCTTTCAAGCAGCTAGCAAACAAGTATTTTATTTTTTATTTAATTTTTATCTCTCTTTCTGGTCAAATGTTTTTAACATCTTCTTAGATTGATCGTTGCCACCCCTATGATTGAATGGATTAATTTTTCTTCATTGACCTTTGTGGATTTTGCTATAAATTTCGAGATGTTCTTAACAACTCGATGCTCCCTAGCTTGGTAATGGTTAGCATAATTCGTGTGAATAGATGGAGTAGTGATAGGCTGATAGCATATGCATTTACTGAATGAATAACTTATGCAATAAGTTCTTGAAGAAAAAGGTGTTATGAGAACAATCAAGGCATCCAAGATGAATCATGAAAATAGATATTCATTTTTTTTTTTTGCAGGTTTGAAAATGAACTTGTAATTGCAGTAGGAAAAGGAGAACCTGCTGGAGTTATGGCCGAATATGGTTTTAAGTAAGCTCTCTCCCTTACTCTTCCTGTCTAATCTTGCATACTTTGTCAACGTGTTCCAATCGTCTTCTCCCCATTACTTCTCAGAAATGTTCTTAGCATCGACAAGTATGCATCTTACTTCAAGCATATCGACCCACTGGAGAAATTTAAGAACTGGTCCAACCTACAAGCTGGTTTTGGGAAAAGCATTTCCAGAGAAAGTGAAGGGAAAATCGATCCTTGTTCAGAAAGTGTGAAAGCTGTCTTCGTAGTTAGTGATTCTGTTGATTGGAGCAGGGACATTCAGGTGTTTCTCTATCTTATTATCATTTCATTTTTCAGCTAACTTGATGACATGCATTTGGTAGAGTAATTGATTCGAAAAGAGTACAGTTTTGCTCAAAATCTTAGCTTGCTCGTGAACAAAAAGGTGAACTGGTATGATTTTATATATATTCATATATATGGAAAACTGAGAAAAGCTAAATGATAATTTTGCTGCCTTGGGTTCAGGATTTTCTATTGAAGTTAATTGACACTTACTCAAGTTCCTGCAATTAGTTAACTAACATTCATTTTCTTTCAGTTATGTTGAGGTAAGGTTTTGTCTAAAAACAAAAAAGTTTTATGCAGATTCTGCTAGTTTCGAGTAGAACTCTCGAGTCTAAGCAGATAAATACGATTTCAGGTTTTATGCGACATTTTGAGCACCGGAGGTCTTCCCGGCAGAGAGATTTCCAGCCAACCACCTCTGTATTTTGCAAGTGATGACCTCTCCTATCAGGTTAGTTTTTGCTTTTTTTTACTTTTCAATTATCATTTTTTAAAAACTTTTACTAATTGATTACTTCCAAAGGCAGGGTCTATTTCCGACTGAACGTCTTGGCATGGGCGCTTTCAGGATCGCTTTAGAATCCATCTACAACAGGTAACGCTTCAAAAGCGATTTAATCAATTTTGTCTCTCATAAGAGGGTGGGAGAAAAAAGAAAAAGTGTTTACTGCATCATTTTATTTTGGATTGTGGAATCATAAATCTTGTATGCCATATTTCGAAATTGCAGAATGTACACAAATCCTCTTGATTATACGTCCTATGGAAAACCGAATCCGTCTGTATTCAAGAACGCCGAGAATACGCTGATGCAAGTTGCATCTTCAAGTACAACCCTCGAGAGCAAAGAACTATATCCATTCAAGACCCTATACATGATCGGAGATAATCCTCACATCGACATTAAGGGAGCTCGTCAGGTTCGCTCTCACCAGATGAATCGGCTGATAATTTGTCACCGTTGATTTTTTAATGACACGATTATGGTTTTATTAATACAATTTGATGTGTTAAATTGTACATAATCATCTACAATTTACGGTGCAGGCGGGGCAACCTTGGTTTTCGATCTTGACGAGGACCGGGGTTTTCAAAGGGAAGGAAAATCATCCGTTATTCCCTGCAGATTTGGTAATTTCACTACTTTTTCTCGAAGCTCATTTTCAAGCTGTGTAATGGCCTTTCTAATCATATTTTGTTTCCAAATATATGTTAAATATCCGTTGCATCGTCATCTGCAGGTTGTTGACACGGTGGAAGAAGCTATAGATTATATTTTGGGGAAGGAAACATTGCAATCTTAGAATTAGATATGCTAGTATTCAGCGTAATTTTTATTTATTTAATGCCTCTACAAAGGGTTTTTAGCAGATTCAATTCAATAGGTTTGATTATAAACTCTCATTCATCGGCTGACCAGCCATACATTTCTAATTCAGATTAATATGAAAATTCATTTTAAGGTTTTAGAATTGAAAATTTCTGCTTTCATAGAGTTTATTTGGCCGCATCTTTATAGTTTCGTTATTTTTTTTGAGAGAAGTTTATCAGAAAAGGAATTAATTTCAAGGGGAAAAAGAAGCTTATTTCACTCGAACTTCTTTCTGTTCTGATTACAACAGCCACTATCTTAGTTATTGGCTATGAAGACACATCTCTGTTCCTGAAGAGAACCCCAAAACGCTGTGATGATACGAATGCTAAATTCCAAAATAACTGAACTAGAACTTGATCACCTGTTTAGGTTGGCTTCCTAGCTTTCCAAGGGCCTTGTCCAATGCACTTGGAAATTCATCAAAATGTGTCAGCTCCATACTGCAGATAGAATACGAGAAGTTGATGATTCAAAGAACATGTAGCTTGAATATCTACTTAGTCAAGGAAATGATGAAGTTGGAAACAGAGAAACTGAAGATCATACTCGTATTTCAGTTCGCCACTACGTGTTAGACTTAAAAGGTAATCTATCATCTCCCTGCACTCCTTTGATTTGTCAGAACCCATCCATTTCTGTAACCAGAATCCTTTCAACGATAAATCCTGCAAAAAACCATTGAAAATGTCATCATGTGCACAATTAAAGAACTGATATTGCCTTCAACATGTACCTTAAAGATAAAAGATGAAGTGGAGACGGTTATTGGTTTCTTTGACATTCCTCCATATGTAACCATAGTTCCACCTTGTCTGGAAACAAAAAATACAATGCTTTCAGAAAGAAGAAAAATACGAGAACCAACTATTCTCTGGCAAAAAACAATCATGTCTTACTTCAAGAATTTAAGAACCAGAGAAGCAGCATTTCCACCAACACAGTTAAATCCTAATGTGGGTTCTGGTATATCAGCCTACAAAAAACACGATGCAAAGAAATGATTAAAACCAAATCGATGATGTGAAAGCAAAACAGAATGAAGAGAACAATATTAAAACTGAAAACTAATAGGTATCCATTAAATCACTGTAGTATCAGTTTGCAAATAAGACCATAAGAGAAGGTTCCACCAAACTGGATCCAAATCAACAAGTATGAAGTCGAATCTTAAAATGAGTTTCATTGTTATATAAATATTACATCAAGTTTCAAAGTAATACCAGAAGACTTTTGACATTTTTTATTCCGAGCTGATTCTCAGTAAACACTTCACTGGCACCCAATTTCTTGAGCCTCTCTTTCACTTCATCAGATCCTGGCCTGATATTGCAGATGTCATAATGTCAGAAATCTGTTCAAGGAAAAGTTCTCATGCTTGTTGCATCAAAAGTGTCTACTGGCAGCTTCAACACTCTCCATTTAGGTGTTAAACATACAATTAGATGAAACGGCCGATTTCCAATGCAAAAGATTCAGGACAGCAGAACAATTTAACAACAGCCCTCATAATCTGGCCGATGAAATTCAGGCAGATATACTGCGCTACAGCAAAGAAAGGCATATTAATTCCGTACTAACAAAATTTCACCTGTCTCGAACAATGTTGATAGATTGAATGCCTCGAACCCGTGCAAGTTGAATGATACACTGTCCCACGATGCTTGTAGCCCCATTCTGAACAACAGCATCTCCTATTCCAGTCAAGAAAATTAGTGTAAGGACAAAAAATAGTCTACACTAAGAGAACATTATCCATGCATCACTACCTGACTTTAGATCCACAAAGTCCTCAAGCATTCTGAGGGCAGTCAAAGGATTCACAGTTATAGTGGCAGCATACTCCATAGGAGTGCTTTTATCGATTTTATGCCACGCGTTCTGCTCTTTGACAACAAATGTCTGCCATGTACCTGAGCAGAAATAGCTAAACTAGTTTTATTCACCTTGAGATAATTCTTTCAACAAATTTCAAATGCCGATCTAACACTTAGTTGCATGACTAGAGAAAGAAGCCAGTCAATTCTTCATCTTCAAGTCTCTCGGAAATCCATACCTGAAGAAGGAGGAGAAGGAATGACCCAATCTCCTGGATGGAGTTCCTTTACAGCAGAACCTACAGAATGTACCTCTCCTACACCTTCATATCCTCCTACAGCAGGAACAGCTGGCCTCACCGGATATACTCCTACATAATTCTATGTTTCAAATTCCAATTCTACAAACATTTAACTCTAAATTGTAAACGATTGAATCAAAAAGGCACAAATGCGTTCAAACATTCAGCGAGCAAACCAACGAATGCAGCGGAGAACTTTGAAATTGAAGAGGAGGAGACAAACCGAGGAGTTCATACAGGTCAGTGTTATACAGTACAACTCCCTAACGCTGTATACTCATATAATTGACATAATCATACAAACAAAGAGGAGAAACCTTCGATTCGATTGATGTCGGAGGGATTGATCGGAGCGGCGAGCATCCTGACGCAAACATCTTCTTCCTTAATCGGAACCGGCGGCAGTTCTCTCACTCTGCAGACGGCGTCGGGTGCGCCTTGCTCATCGTAGACGACGGCCTTGGACGGCGGAGACATGGCGGAGGAGAAAGACCGGACGACTCTGCTGGAGAGGCGGAGTAGCCTCCACGGCGGCGAAGGCGACGATGCCCCGCCGTGACGGTGGAAAGCAGCTCGAAGGTGATGGAGCCTCACCGTCGCCATTTCCTCTTCTGAATTTTACTAAAGCTCTGCTTAATTTCAAGTTAATTTCTCATTCTTTTTCGTCTCACGTTTATTACCTTCTAATTTTAAGAGTGAGCTATAAAGCCATAACTTAATCATGGGCTAATTACTGTATGACCTTTCGATTAATTTAAGGGTGATTTTAAACATAGCCACATTTTTTCTCATTATAGCCCCTAAATAAAATAATAATAAAAATAATTTTAAATGTACTAATATACCTTTATATAGCCTCCAATGTCAAATTCTAATTAGATTACAACTTCACATCCCCCAGCCTCCAGCAACCGCTATACAAGCTGCAAGATTGATATACAGTTAGACATGCTGGGACCGCCGGTTTCGGGCCCGACCCGCCGGTCCCGCGGTTCGAGAAGAGGTAGCCCGAGCCCGGACCGTAAGATTTGCTACGGTTCCGGGCCGGGCTAGAAGCCCGGTGGTTTCAGGCCGGTTCGAGCCCGGCGGGCCTAGGGCCGAACCGGCGGTCCTCCGGAAGCCCAAAACAGGGGAAAACAGGGGAGGAAGGCCTGGAAGGGCGAGTGTTCTGCCCATTTTTGGGCTTTTTTTGATTTATTTATTTTTGTTTAAACATGTAAATTATAGAATTCTAATAATACAAAATGAAAATTTAAGTTGTTTTGGTTTCATATTTATTTATTATGAATTTTCTAAAGAATTCACTAAAATGTTGAAATATGAAGAAATTGTCAAGAATTTGCATTTTATGATAAATGATGAGTAAAATTACAACAAATCAATCTACCTATTGCTTAGAACTTTTACATTGAATTAGGACTTTTATATTGAAATGAAAAAATTATAATTATAAAGGACTTGAGCTTAATTTAATTTCTAAAATTAAGTTGCCTACGTATCCTCATATTCATAGAGGAATCAAAGTCCACGTAGTTTTTTTTACATTGAAATGCTCTCTACTCCGCACCCGATGCCGATTGATCCGTCTCGGTGAAGGCCTCATCTTCACTTTCGTTAGCATCATCCCATTCCGGTTCTTGAGCTCTAAGGTCGGCCCTACACCAATCATCGAGCAACATTGTAGCTTCAATATTCTCCGGCTTCATGTTGCTTCTTCTTTGATCTAGCATTAGTCCCCCAATGCTAAAGGCTTGTTCAACGGATACGGTGGATGCCGGGACGGCAAATAACTCCTTTGCCATGATTGAGAGGATTGGGTACTCCTCTTTCTTGGACCACCACTTCAACACATCGATCGAAGGACCACTATCTTCAACACCAAAGACAAAAGGAGTTTGCAAAAATATATCTAATTCACTATTACCTTGTCCCGTTGGCCTTTCGAAGGTTCTATTTTGGTACATGGAAGTCATTTGTTGCATCAAAGGATCAAACTCATTCATATCAAAAGGAAAATTCATTGAAGACATCATAGAAGAAGGAGGAGGAGTATGAATATCACAATCACTACCATATTTCAACCTATATTCTTGAAAAAGATTTCTCAAAGTCCTTTCAAGATCATTCTTGATTTGTTCCACATTTGGGAGATCGAAGAAAACTATTTCTCCATCTATTGTAGCACCATGAAAATCCATTGCCCTAAATGCATCATAATAAATACCAAGCATTTGACAAACACCATCATACTTCCACTTAGGATCCAAACACTTAGCAACCAAGAAAATAGTACGAATCTCCCTAAAATATTTAAGCCACTTCTTAACCATATAATAAATGCAACCGGTTAAAGATGTTTTACTAAAACAACTCTTAAAAGTCATGGCAACATACATGCAATGTTCTAACACCATAACGGAAGTACAATAATAAACACCCGATAATTGCTTCGTAGCCATATGAAATATCTTTAACAATCGATACAAATCCATACAAGCATCCCAATGAGACTCATTAAGTTGTAATTGAATGTTTGTAACTCTTTTCTAAAAAAATCACATATATGACCCCTATATGCAATGGTACTATTAATCATCTCATATGTAGAATTCCAACGATGAGAAACATCTAATTTGAAACACGTATAAACAAGATTCTTTGCACGACAATATTTTTGCCATTTCTTCCCGATAGTTTTTGAACCATGCAAACATTTAATAGCATTTCGAATAGGAAGAACGGAATCTTGAAAAATACTAAGCGCATCTTGAATACATAAATTCAAAATATGACAAATACATCTAGAATGAAAGTATTTTCCTTCGAAAGAAGGTGCACATGCTTCAATAAGTTGAGGAATACTAGCGGTGTTCGCACTTGCATTATCAAAACCAACCGAAAAAATCTTATTAACCAAACAATATTCATTTAACACACCAATAATAATATTAGCAATACCTAGAGCATTGTGAGGCTCTTCAAACTCTCTAAAAGCAATCAAACGTTTTTGCATAACCCACTTTGCATCAATCCAATGACAAGTAATACCCATGTAACTATTCTTATTATAAGCATCGGTCCACACATCGGCACAAATAGAAACCTTATGACCTAAACGAACCAAATATTTCATCAAATCCTTTTTTTTTCCATGCATTGTCTCCTAATCTTCTTAAGCATAATTGTTCTACTAACTTTGCATGCATTAGGACCGAGTCCCGCTTTATACGACTCTTCATACGTAATTCTATCGGCATAATTAAAAGGTTGTTTTTCCATAGCACAATATCTAGCCATAGCATCTTCATATCTTGATCTATCAAATTTAAATAAAGCGGACGTACCCGTTGTGGAAGTATTAGTAGGGGTTTGAGTTTGAATTTGAGTTTGGCTTGATGATATTCCAAACTCTTGAGGATGACAACCCGCCATGTGCCTATTTAATGTTCCATAGCCTCCAAATTTGATCCATTTGTAGTGCTTCGTGCAATAGTTGCAATAAGCAATGAATCTCTTTCGATCATCGGGGAAAGGAGGTGCGCCTTCAACAACCGGAGCCGGCACTTTTCTAAAGAAAATATCATAAGAATTTATAAGAACTATGACAATGAAATTAAAATCATGTAATTAAATTCATATAATTAAATTGTAAGAACAATAAAATTTACGTACGTAAAGTGTTTAACGAAGACGTCGGATTGAAGTTCCTTTTTTTTTTATGGTGGTGGCGGCGTATCTTGATTTAACTCGTCATCACCATTGGAGTTGGAGGAGCCATCTTCTTCATCACCATTGGAGTTGGAGTTGCCTTCACATTCGTAGTTTTGACTCCTTTCCATTCGGCCAACCATTTCATAAAATCGAGCATCTTCTTCGGCTTGAAGATTTTCGGCAACTTGCCTTGAGATTTTCTTCGCCACTTGAGCCCTTCTTGAACGTTGAGTTTCACCGGCTCCTCCCTCACTTTGGCCTCCTTGATCGACGACCTTTTCTTTTCCCTTGCCCTTGTTCAATTGCCTTGAGCCCCTTGAAGACATGATCAAGAGATAGACAAATTGAGAGTTTAGAATAAGAATGAGAGCTTAAGCCTTGAGAGGTTGAGAGAGCTTGAGAATGAGAGTTTTAGAGTTTGAAAATAGGATGTAAATGAGTGAATTAAAGCTTGAGAATTGAGAGATTGAAGTGGGGGGATAATGTGGATGAGATTTATATTTATAGGTGTGAGTTTTGGAGGTGGAGGGGGGAGCCAACGGCTAGGAGCCTTTTGAGGCTCATGCATGCAATGCATGCTCCTGTTTCTGCACACATTCTGCCCGACATTCTGAAATTTAGCCGTTGGGCCCGTCGGGCCCGACCCGGCCCGTCGGTTCGAGGTTGGCCCGTCGGTCCCAACGGCTATTTTTTGGCCCGACGGTCCATTTTGAAGCCCGACGGTCCGGACCGGCGGTTAACCGTCGGTTCCGGGCCTCATTTAAGTCGACCCTAGCCCGACCCTAGTTGAACGGTTCCGGTCCCGGTCCTAGCCCGTTGACCGGCGGGCCGGGCCAAAACCGTTGACTTTCGGGCCGGTTCACGGTTCGGCCCGCCGGTTCGTCCGGCCCCTGCATGTCTATATACAGTACAAAGAAGAACAAATAAATAAATATATTTATATCCCTTTATTGAAGAACATGATGGAAAAGATGAAGAAAAAAGAAATAACGATGAAGAACAATACTTAATTATTACGTTGTTGTTCATCTTTATTTGTCACCATTTTTTTTTTTAGTTTCCAATCTTCGTTTCATAGTAAGAATTGCAGCTTTCACTGAAAACCTCTAAGAAGAATTTTAATTAATATTGTACTACATATTTAACAAAGACAAATATTTGTTCTCAAACTATTTAGTAAATTTGTATTGTCTTGTTGAATTTTCCGGCACAACCTTCTCAGCCATGGCAGAACCCTTTTCCAACTTTTCCCCTTTCTTCACCTCTCTACTGCTTATCATTACAACATAAAAGATAAATAAATAATTCTTCTCACTCCTCTCTACTTCTTCTTCTTCTTCTAAGACAACCACAAACTTCAAGCACTGGACTGGACGGATGTCTGTCTACAAATGAAAACAAGAACAACTGAAAATTAGGTGCATTATTAGTCCCCCCTCTTCCCCCACCACCACTAAAGTTTGTGACGAAACTCATGCATCTACATCTGACTTTGCTCACTGTTCATCCCACAACCCAAAAACAGAGCCCTTTCCAATCATTAATCAAGAACCAATGCTTCAAACTAAGATTAAGCCCTTCTTTTTTACTCTCTCCCAACGCCAATTTCACAGATTTCACAACTCCAAAACATGTGCGCAGAAGATAATAGAAAATCAAATAGAGAGATTCATACCCTGTATTTACAATATGTTCGGCGATTATTTCTCAAAAATTGATTCATGTTCTATGAATCTTCCTCTTTCTTATTTGGAATCTTCCTCAAATTTGTCTCAATTCATTCCATCATTTGAACTGCATCATTCAGCAAAACTGAAATTCAAAGCTCCACTTCCAATAAGCAATCTTCTCAAATTATCTCATTTTGGTTTGCGATTTCAATATGCAACATAACGGAGGCTAGCTATAAAATTTGGGGTTGTATTTCAATTTTATACAGAGTTTAATATTGTGGGCTATATAAGGGTATATTAGTACATTTAAAATTATTTTTATTATCAATATTTTTTGGGGGCTATGGTGAGAAAATTTGTGGCTATGTTTAAAATCCTCCTTAATTTAATCATATCATATTTATTGTTTCAATTTATTTTATTTTATTTTTAAAAAAAACATAGTATTATATTTATCGTTTAATTACTCCCTCGGTTGACTTCTTTTTTCTTTTTTTTCTTTTTGATTATCCGTGATACGATGATATATGTGTTTTATCTATTTTTGGACGTGAATTATACTTTCATTATTCATTTTTTCACCTCAAAATTTAATCAAAATACTTATTCTGTCTCGTCTTTCCAGCACGAGTATTAATAATTGGTAGATGAGTGTTGTTAGTAGAAAAAGGGACTCACATTAATGTGAATGAAGTAGTGTGCAAAAATGGAACGTGCATGCTCTATTGAGACGGTCCGACAAGAAAATAATACGTACTCAAACGAGATGGAGGGAATATATTTTTATATTCATTTCATATTTATTCTCATTGAGTAAGAGTTAAAATATCACTTTAGTATCACTCATTATACAATATAAAAACCATGCTGAAAGGTTACAAACGAAGGGACTTTTTTTTTTTTTTAAAGGTAAAAATAAATATTAACACAACGAGTACTCGAATCCCTTACAAAGTCTTATAATACAATAAACACAGCAAACCATCATTTGAGAGAAGACGGAGAATACAACAACGGACTTGAGCACCAATCATGAAAAGACATTCCAACACAAGAAGAAAAAAAAAACGATCGAATCCACTTCCACGATCGAAATTTAATTCCATTCACGACATAGTTCATATCCGAAATAATCCCTTAAAAAATAAAAGCATTTCTAGTCTTCCAAATACTCCAACAAATGCATTGCTGCATTTGTTGGAGCATTTGGAAGGCCAGAATAATGATCATAACTTTTGAAAATTCGTCACCGGCCACTAATTATTGAGAACTTTTTAGTTTGTTCTTGAAGAAGCTATGATGATTTATACGACTAGAATTGAATAGACTTCGTTATTTTATGGTAGGCCCAATTGAAGAACTTGGATAGTTGTATTGTTGATTTTGATTGGATTCAGCCCGTGGGCCTCAACTCGTATCCATATTTAACTTTGTTTGGCTGGTTGAACATATTTTTATTATGCTTATTTATTGAAATACTATTCGAGTCTCTATTTGAATCGAGTGTAAGGTGATAAAAAAGTACTCCAAATACATACTACCTTCGTCTCATTATATTGAGACCTATTTGACTAGCACACAAATCAAGAAATTGGAGGACCAAAAGAGATATGTGGCTATAATCAATTCTAAGGAAAAAGAGTTAATTGTAGCCACAAATTTATTACAATTTTAGGAAATAGTCTCAATATAATGAGACGGACCAAAACGGAAATAAGCCTCAATATAATAAGATGGAGGTAGTAATAAATTTAATACTCTTTTCTGGCACTTATGTTTCTAGAAATATGTGATTCTTTTGTAGAGTAATTGGAAGATGTTAAACTATTATATCTTACTTATTTTTCAGTATTTACGGATTTTATATCAAATTAAAAGACTTGATAACATACTGTATTTTTCTTAAAATATTTTTATCGATCCATAATACACTATTGTAAAAAATCTACATTTAAATATTAAATACTTCTTAAATAAGTGGGTCATGTACCTTTAAACCATAAACACTAGTAGTATCTAGTACTACCTCCATCCCACCATACTTGGCTTGTTTCATTTGATAGACATTTCGCGCACGCATTTCCACCGAAACCTAGTACGGGTTTTAAAATATAATTTTGAAGTATTTTTTTTTTTACGGGATACTATGAGTGTCATAGTATCCCGTAAAAAAAAAAATACTTCAAAATTATATTTTAAAACCCGTACTAGGTTTCGGTGGAAATGCGTGCGCGAAATGTCTATCAAATGAAACAAGCCAAGTATGGTGGGATGGAGGTAGTATTTCCTTTAGTATATGTGCTAAAAGTTTTGAGTCAGATTTAATGGGATTGGGGGTGTATTTTACAAGAGAAATAGCTAGAATGCTTCTAACTTACAAAAGTAAAATTTCAGAGCTAAAAGCCTGAAACTGATGCTTTTGAAGCGAAAAAGTCTGCATATGATGTTTCATCGCCTCAAAAGATTTTCGTGGAAAGTAATATTTTTAAGTAAAAAGCTAAAATTTTCAAAGTTTTCTGTGTTTAATTGCAGTTTTCTAAAAGATGCTTATGTCGGTGGTGAAAAATCTCAATTATGGTGGATGCACCCATTAACTACTAAGTACTACCTCCTTCCCATTTATTAGGCCACTTTCACTTTATTGACTTTTTCGGCACGTATTTTCACCGAAACTTAGTACGAGTTTTAAAATATAATTTTGAAGTATCATCCCGTAAAAGAAACGATACTTCAAAATTATATTTTAAAACTCGTACTAAGTTTCGGTGAAAATACGTGCCGAAAAAGTCAATAAAGTGAAAGTGGCCTAATAAATGGGATGAAGGTAGTATATAGTATACGTAAAGCTTCCTACACACCATTGGGCACATTTAACGTGTCACGACTAATGTAACAATATCATGTTTATAATTTTTATAATAAAATTTAATTTTTTTTATAATGTTTATTTTTAGAGATATATTTATAATAGTAACTTTCATTAAATATATGAATCCAAGTTGATTATGGGGAAATTAGTGACAATCATGAATTGCTGAAAATTCACGTCTCCTCAAATTATTAACTGAAAAAAAAAATCTATTTTACCCTCGTAAGAAAATACAAAGAATAAAATATGTATATTTTTGGCTATTGGGGCAACTAATTCCCGACGACAAAAATTGAGTAAGATGTTGTGATATTTAGTCAGAGTACACGTGCACACTCATTTGTCACATAATTTGTGGATAATCCCACTTTGGCCCAATCATAACCTCCCTAATCTTGTTTAAGATCCCAATCAGTTGAGAAAATAGAAACTGGTTAGGTTTTGTTCCAATTTTTAAATGGACTTTCGGCGACTAATCATACTTATTTACCAATTTAATTAATCGAGATATGATTAACTATATTGAAAATGTTCCCCACCATACACGTGGGATACATGCATGTAGAATATATGTCTATTTTATTTATTTGCGAAAAGGATCCATTTTTATCTTGCATTCAATTAAAATTGTCAATAGTGCGCAAAACGTTCGTATTGAATAAAAGCACATAGGACACGGTAGGGGTGGATTCAGAAAAAATCTTTAGTACGGTTGTTATTAGCTAAATTTTGAGTTTGATGAAAATTATCTTTGTTGTTAATTTGGTAATGAGGGTTTTTACACTATAATATGCACAAATTAACAATAATTTCATGATTTCTGTGAGTAATTTTTTTTGGTGGGGGCTTAAGCCCTTCCAAAGCTGTTACTAGATCCGCCCCTAGGCCACAAATAGATATATTATTATTATTATTATTATTATTATTATTATTATTATTATTATTATTAAGCATTGCTCTCACGCTTTTACGTTATAATTTGTTTTTATATAAATTCTTCCCTATATACATATACTACTTCCATCTCACCCACTTAGTCTCATTTCTAAATAGCACAAGAATCAAGAAAAATGGGAATATGTGGATATAATTAATTTTGAGGAGAGAGAGTTCATTGTAGCCAAATATATTTTGTCATTTTAGGAAATGAGACTAATAAGTGAGACGGACCGAAACGGTAAATTGGACTAAGTCAATGAGATGGAAGTAGTATATTGAAGTTTTTAGAAATACGGATATTGAATAAGGTTATTACAACTTTTAATACATTTTAAATTAGAAAAATAGATTGCATTATGGAACATTTAGAAAAGGAAAATTTAACTTAAATGGTGGGAGTGAGAGTAATTATTATGCAAGCGTTGATGAGTTATATTTTTTTTAATAGTTTTTTTTAGGATTATTTTTTTAATAGTTTATTTATAGAAGTTGTATATAATCCTGATGTAGGTCCCAGTGAGGTAAATCCTACGCGCGATAAAATCCTGGTGTAGTTGATTTTATTTATTTAATTTAATTATTTTGAAGAAAAAAGCATTAAGATATACTTGATGTAATACTTTAACCACAAACTTTTCTTTAGCAAAACTTTAACCACAAACTTAAAAGCATAATCTTTTAGTAGTTAAAATAACTGGAACGCTCTTATCCGTCACCTTTCCTTCTTACCTTTCATCTTCATTACAACACAAAAGCTTCCATCTAATGCATAACAGTTAACACGAAAAAAACCTTAATATACAAAATTAAAACTGCTTTAATAGTTCACCAACAAATAAATACTAGAAGAAATCTATGTTTCCAAAAAGAGTTTATGGTAAGATAAAGAAAATCACCACCTAAAAAAAGTGCCGAAAGCAAAAACGCGTCGCAATAGATATTATTAGGGGTGGACCGGTACGGTATATTGAAAAAAAATTTGCATACCGATACCGTACCGAAAATCTTCGATATGCACTTTTTCATACCATTACCGTACCGTACATTTCGGTATACCAATTTTCGGTATACCAAAAATTCGGTATAGAACAAAGTCCATACCAATACCGTACCGATTTTTCGATATACCGTACCGAAGTTCGGTATTTTGGTATACCGAAAATTCGAATATTATACCTGAAAAAATTTATATTCAATTTTTTCATACAATATTGACAACATAAAAATAATATCACCACGAACAAATAAAGTCAAACACAAATAAAAAAATATTGTACACATTTCATCAAACCCCAAAACAACGATGAATAGAAAAAAAAAATCATGTCTCAACATCAGTAATAAAATTTAATAAAAATCACCATGTCTATAAAACCAACCAAATAAAGATCTAAAAACTATCAATTTTACTCTCTAACAAATTGTTATCTTTGTTAGTACCTGTATTATCGTATTTTTGAACGTTAAAGATTAAAAAATAAATTATGTAAATTATATTTTTAATATTTTTTAGATAATTTAACATATTGAAAACTAGTTAGATAATTAAAGATTTATTAAGATTGTATTTAAATTTGAAATATTCTCAAAATATAAAATAAAATTAAAGTATATTTAATATTAAAAGAAAGTAATTTTTCAGTATACATCGAAATTCGGTATATACCGAACATTTGGTATGTACCGAACATTCAGTATAATCGGTATGTACCGAACATTCGGTATACTGAATGTTCGGTACATACTGAATGTTCAGTATATACCGATTTTTTTCGGTATACCGAATCTTCGGTATTGACCGGTATACCGCGGTATAGAAAAACTCATACCGTTACTATACCAAAAATCTTCGGTACGGTATTATACCGTACCGAAAAACTCGGTATACCGCTAATTATGGTATTTTCCGGTACGGTATGTTCGGTGTACCTTCGTTTCGGTAAATTTGTCCACCCCTAGATATTATGACATAAGGAAGCAAATATAATTTCCAAAATACAGTAAAACTTTTCTAAATTAATTATTAGATAAATTATTAAATTTTTGAAATAATAAGATTTTCTGACCTCAACTCGGGCCAATTTAAAAAGTCATCAATTTTGATGAAATGATGAAATAATAATTGTCAGAAAATAATTTACTCCCTCCGTCCCCTAAAAAAATCCCTTCCCTCATACCAAAAAAAAAAAAAAATCCTCTCCCATCTAATGAGTGGGGACTTTTATTAAGGGACGGAGGGAGTATATAATAAATATATAGGTCGTGTCAGTTTTAGTAAATCACTATCTTTTTCTTTTTTTTGAAATTATAAGTATGGGTATTATGATTTTTTTTAGTTGGAAGAAATAGGGTTCAAACGTTTGATTGATCATGAATAATTGTTGGATATCTTTTCAATGATAATGTATCATGATTTGGTGTCGAATCTTACATGGCCAAATATATTTAGTTAATCACCATGGATGTATACATATGTAAATATATCTAATTAGACATACATGAAACCGTTTATACTTAGGTTGTGTTTTCTGTGGTGGAAAATTTTCACGGGAAAAGAGAGCAATAACCCTTTAAATTTTTCCTTATTTCCCACCTTTTCCCACCTCCTTCTCTATTATGAACAATTTTACTCTATATTGGTGGGATAATATTTTCACTCCATGTTGGTGGGATAATATTTTCCTTATTGGAGTGCAAATGAAGGGAAGAAAGATAACAAAGTGGGAAAAGGTGGGAAATAAGGAGAAATTTAAAGGGTGATTGCTCTCTTTTCCCATAAAAATTTTCCACCAAAGAGAACACACCCTTAATATATTTAAGACTTGTTTAGTAGGTGTGATTAGAATATACTCCATCTGTCTGTTATATTATATTTGTGCATAACATCTTTTCGCATGCACGCATTTTTATATACCAAAAATTGAATGTTAAGATGAAATTTGAGTATTATTTGATGTATTATATTATAAATTACATCAAGTAGAATAATACATTATATCGAGACCCAAACTTTATATTAACATTCATTTTTTTTGACACATAGAAATGTGTGGCGAAAGATATGTGCACAAACACGACGGACATAGAGAGTCTCCAGCGCACCAGCTGGGAGGGGCTCGAGCACGCGCGCGAGCCCCTCCTCAGGCGAGCCCGGTGCGCAGTTGAGAGCCCGGCTCGTGCCTTCCCTCCACCTGCTGACGTCATAATGATGTCAACCAGGTTTATTTATTTATTTATTTTTTTAAAAATCGATTTTCTGCAAAAAATATTTTAAAAAAAATTAACCGTTGCTTTGCAACAGTACTTCCCCCCCTATAAATACACACCCCCACAAATCATCTCCCACACCTTCACAATTCATCTACAATTCTTCACAATCCTACAAATTCTTTACAAATTCAAATTATTTTCTTCTACCTCAACCAAAACCGTCGATGGATAACGAGTCGTTTCTCGAATTGTTGCGATCCCAAGGCCTCAGTGGTTCCAAAGGAAGCCGAACAGGAGTTTTGACAATCAAATGTCCAAGTTAATCAGACGTACTTATCGATTGCACAGAAGAAGGTGGACGTCTTGGAGAAGAAGAAGCAAGCCTATAACGGCAAGCTCATAACTTCGTATAGCAAACTGCTCGCCACTGATACCACACATATGACACCGGAGGAGTTGGAGCAGCATCAACTCCTCATGGCTAAATTGTGGAGCATGATCGAAAAGTAGCTAGTTTAATTGTAACTTTTTTTAAAAAAAATTTAATTGTTGTATTTCATTTCAATTTAATAAAAAAAATCCAAAAAAAATTGTTACTTTTTTTTAATTGAAAATAAAATTATTTAAATAAATATAATCGAACGAAAAACGAAACTAAAAACGAATTAAAAAACATATCGAAAATCAAAAATAAAACAAATTAAAAATAAGAGAGAGTCTGGGGGAGAGGCTTGCGGCTGGAGATGAAATTTGGAGAGAGCCCCTCCCCACCGGAATAGTGCTGCAAACCCCTAAAACGGGCTTGCGGGCTGGAGATGCTCTAATATATTTATGACGCCATAATATCTGGTTTGGTTATAAATATAATGTCACGTATAAAGTAAGTGTCATATATATTAGGGGCACATTTGGGTGAGCCCGGCCACACTATGTGGCCGTTCAAAAGATTGACACTTTTATTTATATAGATGATCACTTTTCTGTATAAAGATTGACACTTTTAAAAATTGACACTTTTATTCGTTAAATAATTATGTTAAAGATTTACATTTTTATTCATATAGATTAGCACTTTATTGCATAAAGATTGCCACTTTGACCTGACCACACTATATGGCCGGCCTCACCCAAATTTTTGCCTATATATTATCGTAAATTGTGAAATTATGTATGCCACCTTCTAGGTGGATAAGTAATATAAGATACAATTATTGAAGTTTTAATGAATTCTTCCCATAAGTTCACTCTCTTGTAATAATTTATAAATATCATAGACAATTTAATAATTAATATATTTAACCAAACATAACATACATGTTTTATATTGTATAAGATATCCCAGTCATATGTATACATCAATATTTATCTTATCCCTCTAATCAAACGAGCCGTTAATATATAGGCGAGTGATATGTTGTTTACCTTTTTGTATGCATCTTTTACGAGCACCGTTCAAAATATATTTTGAATATTATTAAATTCATAAATTATAAAATAATTAAAACTTGAATTGTTTAGGCATTGACTTTGTTAAAAAAATATATATGCTTATCGAAAAACACTCTTTAAATTAATAAATTTTAATTATTGATTATGTTGGTAATTAGAGGTGGCCAAATGCAGGTTCAAGTACAGAACCGTATCCATACCTGGCGGGTACGGTTCCAACAAATCGGACCCGCGGTATAGAAGGGTACGTAGGAGTACGATTTCGAGTACGACAGGTGCATGTATGGATACGAGTACAACACGACGGTTCTAAAGGATTTTATAATTATTATTTTTAATGTTAAAAATTCATTTTAAATTCAATTAGTTGTAACTCGAATTATTTGCAAAAGAAAACTATTATTTTATTGTAAAGATTTCAACAACTTAAATATAAACTAAGTCTCTAAATACTAAATCATTGGAGATCAAGTTATTTAAAACTTTAATCTTCAAGGGTCGAGCACGGTTAAAATATATTTGGTGAAAATTTAATAGAAAATACTAAAGTATGAAAGAGTGCATATATAATTAAAAACTAAGAAATAAAAAGTATATTTTAGATTAAATATATATATATATCAAAATTGCGGATCAGGGGGTCGACGGGTCGTGGAACCGGCGGGTTACGGTTCTAACTTTCAGTACCCATACCCGAACTGTCTCCTTTGGCAGGTACTGTTCCGAACCCGAACCGGCGAGTACGGGTACAAATACAAACCCTCTGAATATATGTAAGAATACGTGTATGAGTCGGCGGATACGATTATTTTGGCCACCTATATTGGTATCTCTCTAACTTAGTAACCTGGTCCTGAGCTATTAATTCATACAAGTTTTACTGTACCCTTTCATTTCCAACAAGTATGCACAAGTTTCTTTTTCTGTACATATCAAAAGAAATTACATTTCTTTTTTTTGAAATATTATAACCCCACCAGAAATCATTACTCCTTCCGTTTTTTTTAAGTGTCTCGGTTAACAAATCACAAATAACAAGTAAATTTGTAAATTTACACTTTAACCTTATTTATTATTCTCTTTTTCTGCACACCACCTTATATATAACATTAATTATAAGGGTAAAATTGAAAAAATATAGCTATTATGTCATTAAATTTCGAAATGAGACATTTAAAAACAAATAACAAAAATAATGACTAGGACACTTAAAAAAAAAATGGAGGGAGTATTATGCCAAATATTTTTATACTGAATAATTTTACTTTCTATTATTTCAATTTATTTATTATAATGCTACACATCCCAACATTTTATTTAAATCCATTAAAGGGAGTGGGATTATAACTTTTTCCCAAATCAGTGCTCCGTATTTATGTAATTAAATCATGTGTGTTCACACACTAAAAAAAACCACCATCGTAATTTTGGGATTAAATATTGGTCGTGGAATCTGTAGGATTTTTTAAGATTTTAAAAGTTTTTAAGTATTCAATCCGGATTTTTAAAAGTCTTTAAAAATCCTGAGGTATTCAATTCGGAGTTGTAAAAGTCTTTAAAAATCTTGAGGTATTCAATTTGGATTTTTAAAAAATCCTGAGGTATTCAACAGTCTATGGATTTTAATACTCCATGGATTTTCTTTGATTCTCTTTAAAAAACATGAATAAATTTCATTCTCCAAAATCTCTCCTAACAATTAGAAATTTCACAAATCTTCTCATAGTAAAACATAATCCTGAGGTCAGATTCTTAAAAAATTCTTTTGATGATGATGACCTGGCAACTCAAACCCAGTAAAACATAGTCATGTTCGTCATCACAAATATTCTTTTTTCTTAGAGTTAGTTCTTTGCTTCTCTCTGCTTGTGTTTAATTGACTTGGTGCTTGTGAAGCCTCGTGTGCGACAGTTTTTAGAATCCTTCAAGTTTGAAAATTGAATCTTTAAGTTGGGATGGATAATTTAGGCCATAGTCAATGCATAATTATTGCACTCCGTTGATGTTTAATGTAATTAATGTATAGGAAATATATGATCTTATGAGCAAATTTGAAAATCTGTAAATATGATCTTAGGAATCATATATACATCATCTTGGAATTTTGCACCTATATAGATAAAGGCAATAATGGCCAAAACCAGTTATGCTTGAGATCTTATAAAATCATGTCTCAGTTGGAGATATAAAGAAAATAATGACTGTTCAGTACAAATTTGGTATTGATGTTCATTTAATTGACTTGGTGTTGCAGTCTATGTTATACTTCTTTCGTCTATAAAGAATTCGAAACCCTCTTTGTGGCATGAATTTCTATAAGCTAATGATTAGTACTCCCATAAAAAGGGAAGAAGAATTTAGGATATTTTTTTTAAATAGTTAAAAGTTTAAGATATACTACTTCCATCCCATTACATTAGTCCTCTTTGCTTTTTGATTGTTCGGCACGCTTTTCCACCGAAACCTAGTACGAGTTTTAAAATATAATTTTGACGTATTCATTTTTTCACGGGGATGAAGGTAGTAAACTACTATAAATTTTCCATTAAAAAGTGTATTCCACAATCCTCTCAAGTTTATAAAAATCCATATAAATCAATAAAAATAGTCAGTCAAACTCTGCATGAGTCTATGAATTTTTTAAATCCACAGACTTTTTAAAATCTAAAAAAATCCAACATAATCCCAATTGAATACACCCCCAATTTAATTGTTTTTCCTTTTTGTATTTTTGGTTAAAAAATCATTTATTACCAAGTACTAAATAAATACTAGTAATAAATACTAGTGTTCTTAGAATTAAAATTGCTTTCAATAATAACCTTTTTCGAAATTGGCCCAAAATATTTATGACAGAAAAATTATGTCCATGCCGAGACTAAGCCCCTATTTATTTAGGTACTGGGTTTAACCTCACACGTGTCACTATTTTATTGAATGAATTCAAATTGGTCAACGCTCTACCTACGATCCTTGGGTTTCTGTCCCCACACTGAATTAAATAACGGCCCGTTGCTTCATTCATTTAACGGGGAAACGTGTCCGTCACCGTAACACCGTCGCAAGTCAAATAGTAAGTGGCTGGGATCCGAGCTTTTCGAATCGGACGATCCGCGCTCGTCTGTCACTTTATACCCAAGTGACGGGCTGGTGACTGAAGAATTACCCTGTCGAACGGCACCTGTTCTGGGCGGAAGAGTGGCGAGGAGCCAATGGGAGATGTACACGTCATCAAATGGAGTGACGTAGGAGGGACGGCCGTCATTAGTGGATGTTCAGAAGGATTTATCGTACGTGGCGTGCACCAAATGAGCCAGGAAAATTAAAAAAAATAAAAACAATATAACGTAATTTTATTATTAATTAGTGGTAATTTATCGTCTTAAGTAAATACCATATATATATATATACACATATTGTGAAATTTTACTAAATTACAAAAGCGAAAAACAATATTTTTTCCTCCTCTCGCTCCCCTCTCCTCCCCTCTCCTTCTCCTTCCTCTGTTCTCTGTAGAACTAGTTGTCTTTTGCAAACATTTCTTCATTTTCTGAAACGGGCTATGTTCTCCATCTGTAGAGAGAGAAATATACGCCTATAGACATATATTAGAGAAAGTGAGGGTGAAGCCATGGGGTGTTTCCCCTGCGCTGGCGATTCGTCAGTCAAGAAAGAACCGAAGAAAAGGGTTACTGATAAAAGAAATCATCGGTTCGAAAGAAACGATCATGCACAAAAATCACCAGGTATTTTTACCATCAATCGTAGTTCCCTTTTAATTGTCTTTAAATAAATCGATCGGTTTTTTTTTCCCCTTCTTTTCCGTGCATTTTGGAATTCCGAACGTGCGTTCCAGAAAAAATCGCGTGAATGATGTAAATTGATTTAATCTCATGATTCGAGATTCGCGTGTTCCCTTCTTGAATTTGGTTGATGATCGAAGGCCGAAATTATAAATTTCCTTTAAAATGGATTTTTGATATATACTCCGTAATTTATAGTTTAATTTGTGTATTTCGGTTCTTGATGGCTTTTCCGACAACCATGTTTCTTGAAGTGTTCTCTCCGTGTATGTGTGAAAATGTGGGATCTTGATTTTATATGCATGTTATGTTCCTCTTTAATTTGTCGCATCCAAAGCAAAATTCTTGGTTTTGGGTTTTAAAAAGATTAGATTTTTTGATAGAATCTTGGTTTTTTTTGTTATAGGTTAGGTAGTGCATCATCAAATGCAGACATCGTGTTTTTTTGTTCTGTGACTGTTTCTGGTGATTAACTAAAGAATATTTCTTTGGGAGGTCAAACTTTTCTGAGAATATTCATTGTATATATATATATTAAATATATCTTTATACGGTTTTATAGTTTTGTATCCTAATGGTTTATTCATGTGGTTATCCTTGATCTCAGGCAAATCACCATGGAAACAACTGCTGTTTCATTCTATGATTTGAACTTTCGATTTCCTTTTGCTGTTTTGTTGTGTAGATACTCGAAGAGTTAGTTCACCTATAATCGTGAAGGAGGATCGTCCGGTTGCAAATCAATCTCATGTGGAGATTGCAACGAAGGAACCAGATAGCAGTAAAACTCCTCGTGAAAGTGAGGCCGAGACTCCCAAAGCACGGACATTTACCTTTGCTAATTTAGTTGCTGCAACGCAGAATTTCAAGGAAGAAAATTTTCTCGGAGAAGGAGGTTTTGGAAAAGTTTATAAAGGCCATGTGCAAGATACTGGTGAGGTCAGTTAAATTCATATGAAAAAATTCCTAACTTTTAATTTTTGCCATTCTTGTTTCCATGTGAATCAACTGTTTCATCCCTTTTTCCTTCAAGAAAGGTCGTTTAAAGATCGTTTATATTGGAGCATTATGCAGATTGTGGCTGTGAAGCAACTTGATAAAAGTGGCTGTCAAGGGATTAGGGAATTCGTGGTTGAAGTTATGACATTAAGTATGGCTGATCACCCTAATCTTGTTAAGTTAATTGGCTATTGTGCTGAGGGCGATCAGAGGCTATTAGTCTACGAGTTCATGCCTCTAGGTTCTCTCGAGGACCACTTACATGGTATTTTTCACACAATGTTCTCACATTTTTCTCTCACGTACAATTTCTAGAACAATCGAAAATAGTCACTTTAATTCTTCATTTTAGGCTCTCGACTGAAAAAGAAACGGTTGGATTGGAACACGAGGATGAGTATAGCAGCTGGTGCAGCTCGAGGGTTAGAGTATTTACATGACAAGATGAAGACTCCCATCATATATCGAGATTTGAAGTGTTCAAATATTCTGCTAGGGGAGGGATATCATTGCAAATTATCCGACTTTGGTTTAGCTAAAGTGGGTCCTTCGGGTGATCAGACTCATGTTTCGACTAGAGTTATGGGCACTTACGGGTATTGTGCCCCCGATTATGCAATGACTGGCCAACTCACCTTCAAATCAGATATCTATAGTTTTGGTGTTGTTCTTCTCGAGATTATCACAGGGAGGAGAGCCATTGATAATAGAAGGTCCGGTCCAGAGTCGAATCTAGTCTCATGGGTAAGTCTCTCTCTAATCTCTACAGTCTACACTTTATTGTATAGTGTCTCGTTCGTCATCTTGACAGCTCATGTCGAATAGAGCAAGACTTTTTTTTATTTTATTAATGCACTTTGAAATGATTCATCAAGTATTGTTTGTGATGTTTTACTAGTTAGGCCAACTCGAATTCGCTCCTCTAATTCTGATAGTGATGCAACCTTTTCCCCTTTTCATTTTTCTTCTGTTCTCCTTTTTGAGTGCAAGTTGAATGTGTAACATCGTCTCATGCAGTCATGTGTTGATTGATACGAACCCCATGCACCTTCTATGGTAAAAAAAATAATCCCAATTATACATGAGGTGATGATATCAGTTTTTGTCTCTCCTTTCTCTTTCCCTTTTTTATGCATTAGCAAGTTCTCAAGTCATTACTCCGAGTTCTTTTTTTTCTCTCTCTAGGATCGTTTCTATAAAAACATCGGTCCTGTGCTTAAATCTCGACTCATGGCTGAATTGATCCAAGTATAAGCTATAATGTTCTTGCAACAAATATGAGATTGAAATGTCATTTTTCAGGCGAGACCGTTGTTCAAGGATCGGAAAAGGTTCCACCAAATGGCGGATCCGTCGTTGGAAGGGCAGTATCCGGTGAGAGGATTATACCAAGCTCTAGCAATAGCTGCGATGTGCGTTCAAGAGCAACCGAGCATGAGGCCTCTCGTTGCAGACATTGTCACGGCTTTGAACTATCTAGCATCGCAGCGTTATGATCCGACCATCCATGGCGTCCAGGGCTCCGATACTCTGCGTAGCAGCAGATCGAGAGGCGAAGGCGACACCCACAGTGAGAAGCAGGCAAGAGGAAGACTGAGTTTTGATCATCAGTTTTGATCATCACAGATGGTACAGCTTATTAGCTATGGAGAGTTTCTTTTTTCTTAATCTTTTTCCTTTTTTTTTTATTTTTATAATTTTAATTTTAATGTAAATCTTCAGTGTCGGAAAAAAATAAGAATATAGAAGTTGAGTATCATATTTGGTGGGACTGAGTATTATAGGCTATGGTAGTTTTATTATTGATCTTTTTTTTTTTTTTTACAGAGATAAGAGAGGAACTATTTATTTTTTAAGGCTATTGCCTTGTTTGTTAGTGCAACGACGCCGTGTCACATGTTTTCTGCAGTATTCTCATCTTTTTCTGATTTTAAATTTGTTTTAAAATTGTTACTAGTTCCATCCATTTTAAATAAAATAAAACACGGAAAAAGAAAACCCTACCTGCTACTCTGCTGTCTGTTTCTCTCTCTACACACTAGGGCAGTAACGCAGTTCATCCTCCAATGGCGGAGTACGAGCAGATCTCCGCCAACAACATGATTCCGAAAGAGACGGCTCTCCAAGCCCTCAACACCATAATCCAGCTCCATTTCGAGAAGACCCTCGAGAAGAAGAGAGCGGTGGACCTCCAGAAGAAGGAGCTATGGAAGCTCTTTCACCTATTCTTCCTCTTCTTGGCGGTGGTGTTTCTGGGGCAGGCGCAGTCGTCGTCGCGGCTGCAGTGCCGCCACTGCTGGGTGCCCATCGGCCTGCTCTCCCTGGCCCACCTCATCTTCTACGTGTCGGTGGCGCAAACTCTCCGCTGCATCAACGGCTTCAAGTACCAGCGGCGCTGCCACAAGCTCACGCTCGGGCTCGCTACGGAGCGGCTGCGGCAGCTGAAGCTGCGGCTGGGCGGCGGCGTCGACGAAATGGGGGAGGAACTCGAGATCCACTACCAGGAGCCGCCGGAGAGCTACTTTGGCAAGTTCAAGAGGAATTGGGCGCTGCATTTTGGCTTCTTGATCTTCACCTATGGCTTCATGATTACGTCCTCCGTTGTCATGCTTTGCTTTTAGCTGTAGCAATCTATTCAATTTGGGGCTCTTTTTCTTTTTTAGGGCTATTGCCTTGTCTTGTGTTTGCTAGCGGAACGACGCCGTATTGCTTGTTTTCTGCACTGGGCAACTTCTCTTTTTTACCCATTAGATTTATTCAATCGTTCACCCTTTCGTACATTAGTATTCGTATGGCATTCAGTTTTTTTTTTTTTTTTTTTTTTTTTGAGATAATGGCATTCAGTTGTTCACACATTAGTATTTAGGACTATTATCATTAATTACATTACATTGTCTAAACATTCTTTTTTAAGCTCACGACATTTTTAGGAATTTCAGCAATTTATTATGACATTTTCCCTAAAATATTAATAGACATGCAGGGGCCGGACGAACCGGCGGGCCGAACCGTGAACCGGCCCGAAAGTCAACGGTTTTGGCCCGGCCCGCCGGTCAACGGGCTAGGACCGGGACCGGAACCGTTCAACTAGGGCCGGGCTAGGGTCGACTTAAATGAGGTCCGGAACCGACGGTTAACCGCCGGTCCGGACCGTCGGGCTTCAAAATGGACCGTCAGGCCGAAAAATAGCCGTTGGGACCGACGGGCCAACCTCGAACCGACGGGCCGGGTTGGGCCCGGCGGGCCCAACGGCTAAATTTCAGAATGTCGGGCAGAATGTGTGCAGAAACAGGGGCATGCATTGCATGCATGAGCCTCAAAAGGCTCCTAGCCGTTGGCTCCCCCCTCCACCTCCAAAACTCACACCTATAAATATAAATCTCATCCACATTATCCCCCCACTTCAATCTCTCAATTCTCAAGCTTTAATTCACTCATTTACATCCTATTTTCAAACTCTAAAACTCTCATTCTCAAGCTCTCTCAACCTCTCAAGGCTCAAGCTCTCATTCTTATTCTAAACTCTCAATTTGTCAATCTCTTGATCATGTCTTCAAGGGGCTCAAGGCAATTGAACAAGGGCAAGGGAAAGGAAAAGGTCGTCGATCAAGGAGGCCAAAGTGAGGGAGGAGCCGGTGAAACTCAACGTTCAAGAAGGGCCCAAGTGGCGGAGGAAATCTCAAGGCAAGTTGCCGAAAATCTTCAAGCCGAAGAAGATGCTCGATTTTATGAAATGGTTGGCCGAATGGAAAGGAGTCAAAATTACGAATGTGAAGGCAACTCCAACTCCAATGGTGATGAAGAAGATGGCTCCTCCAACTCCAATGGTGATGACGAGTTAAATCAAGATACGCCGCCACCACCATAAAAAAAAAAGGAACTTCAATCCGACGTCTTCGTTAAACACTTTAGGTACGTAAATTTTATTGTTCTTACAATTTAATTATATGAATTTAATTACATGATTTTAATTTTATTGTCATAGTTCTTATAAATTCTTATGATATTTTCTTTAGAAAAGTGCCGGCTCCGGTTGTTGAAGGCGCGCCTCCTTTCCCCGATGATCGAAAGAGATTCATTGCTTATTGCAACTATTGCACGAAGCACTACAAATGGATCGAATTTGGAGGCTATGGAACATTAAATAGGCACATGGCGGGTTGTCATCCTCAAGAGTTTGGAATATCATCAAGCCAAACTCAAATTCAAACTCAAACCCCTACTAATACTTCCACAACGGGTACGTCCGCTTTATTTAAATTTGATAGATCAAGATATGAAGATGCTATGACTAGATATTGTGCTATGAAAAAACAACCTTTTAATTATGCCGATAGAATTACGTATGAAGAGTCGTATAAAGCGGGACTCGGTCCTAATGCATGCAAAGTTAGTAGAACAATTATGCTTAAGAAGATTAGGAGACAATGCATGGAAAAAAAATAGGATTTGATGAAATATTTGGTTCGTTTAGGTCATAAGGTTTCTATTTGTGCCGATGTGTGGACCGATGCTTATAATAAGAATAGTTACATGGGTATTACTTGTCATTGGATTGATGCAAAGTGGGTTATGCAAAAACGTTTGATTGCTTTTAGAGAGTTTGAAGAGCCTCACAATGCTCTAGGTATTGCTAATATTATTATTGGTGTGTTAAATGAATATTGTTTGGTTAATAAGATTTTTTCGGTTGGTTTTGATAATGCAAGTGCGAACACCGCTAGTATTCCTCAACTTATTGAAGCATGTGCACCTTCTTTCGAAGGAAAATACTTTCATTCTAGATGTATTTGTCATATTTTGAATTTATGTGTTCAAGATGCGCTTAGTATTTTTCAAGATTCCGTTCTTCCTATTCGAAATGCTATTAAATGTTTGCATGGTTCAAAAACTATCGGGAAGAAATGGCAAAAATATTGTCGTGCAAAGAATCTTGTTTATACGTGTTTCAAATTAGATGTTTCTCATCGTTGGAATTCTACATATGAGATGATTAATAGTACCATTGCATATAGGGGTCATATATGTGATTTTTTTAGAAAAGAGTTTACAAACATTCAATTACAACTTAATGAGTCTCATTGGGATGCTTGTATGGATTTGTATTGATTGTTAAAGATATTTCATATGGCTACGAAGCAATTATCGGGTGTCACAGCCCGAATCCGACTATTTATTTAAGGCAATTTCAAGCTATTTATTTAGTTTTATTTAAATGTTCAACTCATGAATTTTATGAATATTTTATTATTGTCGAGCTCACTTTAGTCGAAGTCGCTTCCCTAGTTAAAAGATGAGATTTTAAATTGCTTAGAGTTTGAGTTTAGACATTTGAACTAAATTCCAAATTAATGTGCTTTATATAACTATGGCCTTAAGTGATGGGATGAGGTTATAACTGATAAAATGATTAGTTATAAGCAATTGGACCATTAATAGAAATGAAGTAGGATTGGGCTGGTTTATTAAAAATAAGATATTCCATTAAAGTATAATAATAATAAACAACAATTCGGTCGGCAAGTTTGGGGAAGAGAATATCTGAAAACCCAACCCAATCTCCAAACCCCTAAAATTCATTCTTATCTTCCCCTCTGAACTCAAAATCTACGTATTTTCTTCCGGCGGCGGCAAGTCGCTGAGTTGGCTTTGAAACATTATTCTGCACCGCTCTTTCAAATTACTCTCAAAAGCTCGTGTTTCTCCGAAGCAAGTTTCGAACTTTGATCGATAGCCTCACGAAAGAATTGGTTTGAGATTCTTTTCTGTATCGATTTCCACGTTTTCATCTACAGTCTGGTTCTCTCATTAATTGATGAGCTTTTACTTTCGTATTTTCAGACGAGCATACTAGTTCTGTCGAATTCTTTGCAGCGGCGAATTCGTTTCATCCCTCGAAAACTAACGGTAATCACTTTGTTGCATGGCTGCGATTCGTTTTATGCGAAGAGCATTTCGTTTCTCATCTTCCATGTAGAGTTTTTTTCAATTTGAATCTTCCACCCTATTTCTTCTAATCGAATAGGAGTTGAGGATGAAGGGAAAATTTTGTAGTTAGGCTAGCTGGGTTAAGACGCCAAGTTTTGATAAGAGAATTTTTTCTTGCGTAAATACATGCCTTCTAGGTGTATGTATAAATGTTTGAATGGAAGATCTAAGTATAAAACAGTAGGTATGTGTGTGCGTTTGTACTAGAGCTGATAAGAATGGAGAATACGGAAATTAGCTATGAAGTTTGCTAGTTAATTCTTAAACTAAGTTCACCTTGTCAGCAAACCTTAAGAAAGGAAAAAGGAGTAGTAGTATTTGACTTTGCTTCTTCATTTATCAAAGTCGCAGAGTTTGTTTGGTTGGCTAAGGTTTCATATGTATATATATATATATATATATATATATATATATGTATATATATATATATATATATATATATATACAGTGTATGTTTAGATTGAATGAAGGCAAATTGAATTAATAAGTACAGGGAGGTTTTCGACTAACTACATAGATATAAACGTATAATATGTTAATATAATTCCTTTAGCAAGCAGAATCGTTTGGCTAATGAGGTGTAGTTCGTATATCAAAGCTTACTGGTTTGGGTTTGAAGATTTCTGGATAATATTTTATTCTTAAGATTTTGGTTCTAGGTTGAAGACGGAATAGTTACGAGTAATGTATTATGGTAGGCAAGTCTTTCCTTCAGCATTAGTGTATATGAAGATTTCGCTTATTTTACTTACTGTAGTAAGTTATATGTGACTAGGTGCGGCGCGACTAAGACGATTGAGTCATTTTCATTGCTCGACTTCATTTCAAGTTGAAGGTTAAGGTGTGGTGATTTACTTAAAGTTATGCCGTTGATATTTGTTATCCATTTTAATACTTTGATGGCCGTATGTGTTGAAATTATGATGAATGTGAATTGTGAGTAGCGGGACCGTTACCCTGAAAAGTGTCCATAAACGCTCTCACTTAAGTTGTGCACAACGAATTATGCCGCCAGGGGCTCGCTAAATGGGCCCAGGATCTCACGATCCTTGATATGTCACCGTGCGGGAATGATGTTAAGATTGAGGTCAACCATATGTGTGTACCATTTTATTAACTTGGATAACGATGCATAAAATCCCACACTGAGTATACTTTTGTATGCTCACTCCCCACATTTAATAATTTTTCAGGTGATTAAGCTCGGAGCGTGCCGGGGGTCGAATGGCTCGTCTTAATATGATAGAAGTCAAGTTTATGCATCTATTATATATTACCAAAGTACCTTTGTATAATTAAGGATTTCGACTTCTAGTATAAGTATGTTTTACATGTAAGGTATTTTGGAATTATAGATTTTATTACTATAAATCTAAATCTAGGTGGCTTCTATAAATCTCAAGTCTTTTACTATCATGATCCAGATTTTATTTCTCTATTTTATTTATAAAAGAAAAAAAAATAATACTTATTTTCTGCATTTAATTCTTTAATTATAAGTCATGACAGTATTATTAGGTTTAGGGTGTTACATCGGGTGTTTATTATTGTACTTCCGTTATGGTGTTAGAACATTGCATGTATGTTGCCATGGCTTTTAAGAGTTGTTTTAGTAAAACATCTTTAACCGGTTGCATTTATTATATGGTTAAGAAGTGGCTTAAATATTTTAGGGAGATTCGTACTATTTTCTTGGTTGCTAAGTGTTTGGATCCTAAGTGGAAGTATGATGGTGTTTGTCAAATGCTTGGTATTTATTATGATGCATTTAGGGCAATGGATTTTCATGGTGCTACAATAGATGGAGAAATAGTTTTCTTCGATCTCCCAAATGTGGAACAAATCAAGAATGATCTTGAAAGGACTTTGAGAAATCTTTTTCAAGAATATAGGTTGAAATATGGTAGTGATTGTGATATTCATACTCCTCCTCCTTCTTCTATGATGTCTTCAATGAATTTTCCTTTTGATATGAATGAGTTTGATCCTTTGATGCAACAAATGACTTCCATGTACCAAAATAAAACCTTCGAAAGGCCAACGGGATAAGGTAATAGTGAATTAGATATATTTTTGCAAACTCCTTTTATCTTTGGTGTTGAAGATAGTGGTCCTTCGATCGATATGTTGAAGTGGTGGTCCAAGAAAGAGGAGTACCCAATTCTCTCAATCATGGCAAAGGAGTTATTTGCCGTCCCGGCATCCACCGTATCCGTTGAACAAGCCTTTAGCATTGGGGGACTAATGCTAGATCAAAGAAGAAGCAACATGAAGCCGGAGAATATTGAAGCTACAATGTTGCTCGATGATTGGTGTAGGGCCGACCTTAGAGCTCAAGAACCGGAATGGGATGATGCTAACGAAAGTGAAGATGAGGCCTTCACCGAGACGGATCAATCGGCATCGGGTGCGGAGTAGAGAGCATTTCAATGTAAAAAGAACTACGTGGACTTTGATTCCTCTATGAATATGAGGATACGTAGACAACTCAATTTTAGAAATTAAATTGAGCTCAAGTCCTTTATAATTATAATTTTTTCATTTCAATATAAAAGTCCTAATTCAATGTAAAAGTTCTAAGCAATAGGTAAATTGATTTGTTGTAATTTTACTCATCATTTATCATAAAATGCAAATTCTTGACAATTTCTTCATATTTCAACATTTTAGTGAATTCTTTAGAAAATTCATAATAAATAAATATGAAACCAAAACAACTTAAATTTTCATTTTGTATTATTAGAATTCTATAATTTACATGTTTAAACAAAAAAAAAATCAAAAAAATAAATATAAAAAAAAGCCCAAAAATGGGCAGAACACTCGCCCTTCCAGGCCTTCCTCCCCTGTTTTCCCCTGTTTTGGGTTTCCGGAGGACCGCCGGTTCGGCCCTAGGCCCGCCGGGCTCGAACCGGCCCGAAACCGCCGGGCTTCTAGCCCGGCCAGGAACCGTAGCAAATCTTACGGTCCGGGCTCGGGCTACCTCTTCTCGAACCGCGGGACCGGCGAGCCGGGCCCGAAACCGGCGGTCCCGGCCCGCCTGCATGTCTAAATATTAACATGGGTGAGTGAAAAGAGGGAAAGGAAAACGAAGGGAAAAAGAAAAAAAGAAAAGAAATTATGAGAAAGCCACGTGCACTGCGCGTGAGGAGGAGCACAATTTTCCCGCCAGAAATAGGCTACGAACGCCGAAATCAAAACGTGGCGTAGGGCCCATTTGAATTCTCAATATTTGAAGTGTAACAGACTAAACAGAAAATCGATACAACTCATTTGCTCTCAACAGAATCGACGGAATATTTTTGTGCGCCCTTCTCTCTCTACGAGCTGTTTCTTTCTCTCTCTACGATGCAGAGGCAATCGGGGACTTCTCGCGCGGCGGAGCTGCCGCAGAGCTCACAGCCCCGATCGCAGCTGTTTTCCCCCAAGGGGAAACCGGAGGAGACTGATGATCTTCCAGTCTACAAGAGGAATTCTGCCGTCGCCAAGAAGGACAATTTCAAGTCTCGATTGCAGGAGAAACTGGTTCATCTCATCCCTGTGGTGGTGATTCTCTGCTTCTTCATCCTCTGGTGGTTTTCTTACCCCGGTACGATTCGATGCTGTTGGTTGACTGTTGATTTTTGCAGTTTTTGGTGTGTGTGTGTGTATCTGTGACTGTGTGTGAGGTTTTCTGTAGTATGTTTGGGGTTTTAATTTTTCATCGTCTTTCAATCAATTAAGGTAGGTTGAATATAGTACTGCGATCTCGTCAGATTTTTTGTTAAAGAAGAAGAAATCGTTATAATTGAATAATGAATTCTCTCATTTCTGAATTTCGGTGGTTCCGCAGCTTTCAGCGGCCTAAATGTATTCAAATTCTAGCGATTTAGTAAATTCTCTCACTAGGAACACTCTTGTTGGAAAAATTTGTACATAAAATGTTGTGTAATTCAAGAGTTTAGTTTGGCTGTATAGTGAAGTAATGATTTCTAGAATTATTTTTGGTGAATCGTGTTGTATAGTTGGAGACATTATTTTGGCTGTATAGTAAACTTGTTGCAGAGATTATCTCAATAGTTTGTATGAATCATGTATAGTAAATTGCATAGTCCTTGTTTACACATAATGAAAACGAGAAGATCATGAATGTTCTAGATCTTTATAGACTGTTAAAGTTGGCAAATTCATTACATGACAAGTTCTCGTTCATTGTTTGTGTATCCAACCCAGTGAAACTCGATAGCAAGGATGGGTGGATCACTGCTGCTTACCGACTGATGGCACATAATGCAACGTTCTTCCGTCTCACCTTTCCGCCTTATTCCTCGATTTCTGGGGTACAGTTTCTGAGCAATGATAGCTATGCTGAGTGAATGGGTGATCAAGGCTGGAACAATCCATAGCAGCAAATAATCATGAGGTTTCGATCACTTCTCAATATAGAGTCAGAGACTAGTACAGAAGAACTTCCCTTGCTGTATGCAACTTCAATTCATTCATGTATGTTTTTGCTTTAGATGATCTAGTTATAACAGAAGTGTCTATATGTGTTACATTTACAGACATAAAACTACAAAAATCTACCCAAAACTATCTTTCTACTACTTGCTTTGTTTGCCTCTGTAGCCTTTAAAAGTGTTGTTGTGGATAAAACTGCCTGCATTTCGGATTCCAGTTCTTGTTCGTACTCGAGAGAACAGTAGATCGATCCTCGTGAATCGAACAAAGCCTCCAACACAACTACAATTCAGTTATCTCACCTGATCTGCAGTTACCCACCCATAAGTACATAACTGATTCTCTTCTTGAAGGCAAAACTCTGCAGCAGTCCCTTCTTGGTGACTGCAAAAACAGAAACCATTTTTGTTTTCTTAGTTTCATTCAAGAATACTGCAAAACAGTGTTAGATCATAGGTTATATATAGGTATGCTTATTTAATTAGAACTTACCCTCTGCCACCTGCCGCCATCAGACCTTTTCAAGACAATAACAGTCTTGAGTTTATCTGGATTTTCACTCTTCCATCTACAGTAAGGACTGGATTCCTTATATCGAGAGTAAGCACCTACTATCTGTCTCCTCTTCTCATCATAGCTAACAGAGCTCAAGTAGAACAAGAATGGCTTCTGACACGGGTGCCTGGCCACGGGCCTCGTGTTGAAGGCGTAGGCCGTGTAGTCTGCTCTTTTATACCAGTTGAGAAACGTCCTTGTGGGCATCTCTAGCTCTCTTGGTGAAATGATCCCCCTAATTACTTGAACCACGAATCCCCAAGAAACTATTATGGACCAGTACTTGTCCTTGTCGTAGCAGAACGACTGCTGGATTATGCTTGCTGAATCTTGCTCCACTGATTCCAGCAGCCTACTCACCCCCTCCACCCTCGAGAGCCCCGGGAAGATCGGATCCACCACGTCGAGGTGGTGGAGGGACACTAGCGGCGCCATCGGATGCGCCGCCAGCAGCCCCAAAAGGTTCCCATACACATCATACTGCATTTTCAAGAACACATAGTTTTTTTATTTGAAATTTTAGTAATTGTTGGATGAGGATCTTGATTGTTACTTGTTAGTTACCTGATGAAAGCCAAGTTCTTTGGTGAGAGGGACGCCGAGCTCGGCCATGCAGGCGTGGATTCTGTCGTCGCTGCCGTACAAGCCGGGGTAGCGCTGGATGCAGCGGTCCTGCATCTTCTCCAACTCTTTGGCGAGAGGGTAGCTGATGGCAAAGCCGCCGCCGCCGTAGGCCATGGAGTAGGAGAAGAAGATGTTCTGCACGTGGCTCTCCGACGAGCTACCGATGTAGTAGAACTGGTTGTGGTCGTATTTGGAGAGGACTCTGAGCACGTTGTCGACGATGAAGACGGTGTCGTCGTCGCCCATCACGAACCATTTCACGTCCTCCATTCCGATCCTTAGGGTTTCGGAGACCACTCGCGAGATTCGGAGTGCGGATCTCTTCCCCTGTTTGTTTGTGTAGTTGAACTTAGAGGTGTCGCCGGAGATTCGGATCTCCGGCAAGTTCTTCTCCTCGTCGTCGGAGACCTTCACTTTCTTATCCAGCCACACCACCCCTCGCGTCTCCTCCGGTCGCCACCATAGCTTTATGTACTCTTTCCTCTTGTTCCATAGGTTTGAAGACGCGGCGATGCCGAATACGACGTGCTTTATCTCTAATGGGTCGGTTTGGTGAGGTGCTTGGTCGCAGGAGGTGTTGAGAGGAGGCGGCGGAGGAGGGGGAGAGGGAGGGGTGAGCGCGTCCGTAGTGGCGAGATTCTCCTTGGTGGAGACGGATTCGAGAGAGCAATCGGGTTTGCTGTAGAGGATGAATTTGGAGGAGTAGATGGAGTAGAGGAGGAGGATGGAGATGAAGAAGCAGGTGGCGGCGGTGCGGAGGCTGCTGAAGCCGAGGAGTGGGCGGTGGGACATGTTTGTGGTTAGAGTTAGAGAGAGAATAAGGAATGGTGTTTTTGGATGAAGGCGGAGATGGGTGATGGAAGTGGAGATCCATGGGAGGGAGAGATGTTCGGATCTGTGGCGCGCAGGAAATGTTCCTTCTTTTGTTTCCTTTGGTTTTGGTTTTGGTTTTTGTTTTTATTTTTATTTTATTTTTATTTTGAAATCTGCCTTTTCTTTACATGTTTCGTTGAGCGATGGCGCAGCCGGGGTTTTCGTCGTTACTTAATTCACTACCGTTTATTCAGACACCCTTTTCTCGAGGAAGGCCAAATAAAAAGTACAGTATTTTATGATTAGAATTAGGACAATGTACGATTCTGTAAATCAATCATGAAATCGACTTTATGGGTATAATCAGGCTGCGTTTGGTAATCATCTCAAGATGAAGAATGATGATTCATCTCAAGATGACTCATATGAATAGTGTCAAGATGAATCATTCATCTCACCATTTGGTAGCAAAAAATTCAGACCCGGATGATATCATATTGTGTTTGGTACAAATTGCAAAACTCTAGATTAAAATTTAAATTGACTATTTTACCCTTATTAAATACCCCTACCGATTTCACTTTTTATCATTGAGATTAAATAGTACCATTTATTATTTATTATTTATTACTCTGTATTATTATTATTATTATTATTATTATTATTATTATTATTATTATTATTATTATTATTATTATTATATTGTTGAGTTATTATTTTTATTATTCTTGTTATTATTATAATTATTACTATTATTGTTATTATTTATTATTATTAATAATATATTTATTATTATTATTATTATTATTATTATTATTATTATATTGTTAAGTTATTATTTTTATTATTCTTGTTATTATTATAATTATTACTATTATTGTTATTATTATTATTATTATTATTATATTTATTATTATTATTATTCTTGTTATTATTATAATTATTACTATTATTATTATTAAATTATTATTATTATTTATTATTATTATTACTATTATTATAATTGTTACTATTACTATTACTATTATTATTATTATTATTATTATTATTATTATTATTACTACTATTATTGATATTATTTATTTATTATTATGATTATTTTATTACATTAATATTATTATTTTATTACATTATTATTATTATTGATTTATTATTATTATTATTACTATTATTGTTATTATTTATTTATTTATTATTATTATTATTTTATTACATTATTATTATTATTATTATTATTTGAAATCGTATAAATACATAAGGGTAAAATGGTAAGAGAGAGAAAATATTGTGTTACTGTTTGAATGAGTTCACCTCATCCGACCAAAAACGTGAGATGACTAAACAAGGCGGAACAGTGAAATATCAACGGGCCTTGTATTCATCTCGGACCCTCCAGTTTATTTTAGTTGGTTACCAAACAGTGAGATGAACCAAGATGATCTCTCTCATCTTGGTTCATCTTGGTTCATCTTCTTTACCAAACACACCCTCAATATATAGTACATTCAAAATAATTCTTGTAATTTTTTATTTGCCTAATATACCCCTAATTCTAAATGTATTTTAAGAGTAGCAAAATACTCCCTCCGTCCACAATTCTAGATAGTAATATTATACTGAGACGTCTACCATTTATAGACATTTTCTTTTTTAGTAATGGTTTTACAACTTTAACACTTTATCACTTTAACACTTATAAAAATATTAAATGGACTCACAATTATTCTATTTTAACACTTTAACATATTAATTTATTAATATATCATCACAATGTATTAAACTCTGTGACAAAATTTTTGTGTCTGAAGATTGTGGACGGAGTGAGTAATTCTGAAAGTAATTTTATTATTGAATTAAATTTATATAAATTTTTCTTACTTCAACTACAATTCTACTTCTCCGCTTTTATTAATCTTCTCAAATTTCCAAAAACATTATTCATCTCCTCAAGAATCTGTTGCTTCCTACGTGTTATATCATAAAACTGACAATAATAAATAAATATGATATAAATAGTGAAATATAACAAACATTATATTATATTTAACATATTTTTTCAAAATTAATAAAAAAAACGTATCTACGTGCAACGCACGTAATCTCCACTAGTTTTACTAAAATAACAAAATCCTATAAAAAAAACTAATGTGACAACATCATGTTAGTAGTGAGCATATTATTAATAATTAAGTGTATCAAGAGTTAACATGGAGCGTTTGTAACAAGTTCAATTATTGTTTCTTAATTCACTATTAATTAATTTTGATGCATCATTGATGGACAGGAAAAGTTGATGAATCTAAGTTACAATTAGTATTTACAATTCCACATTAGGCTGGATGAAATGTAGAACTATTCCTCTCCGGACGGGACTTTTTCAAAATTAGTACTAGTATCATCTTCTTTTTTTGGGTTATTTTTCTCGTTTAAATATTGAGTATTGATGTATTACATGCCATACAAACTTCTTATTTATTTATTTATTTATTTTTTACTTGCACCGTTAACCGATGTAAAATTTAAAATTTCAAAAAAATATTATGTCGTCTCTTATATTTATAGCATGTCTCCCGCTTTGATTTCTTATTAATTCAGATGCGAAAAAGTATCAATTATTTTTTACCCCTTTCAGCTTCAGCCTTATTATAATATCCAAAACAAAGCTCACTGTACTCACTTCTACTCTCTCTCTCTCTCATCTTCTTGGATTCCCCACTCTCCACCCCGCTGACGCGCTCCACTGCGTGTGTGTGTTTGGTTGAGTTCCCTTTCAGTTCAGTCCCCTCTAATTCAATTCAATGGCGTCTGATAGCAGTCGCAATAACGCCGCCACCCACCACCACAAATCCATCTCATCAAGAAGCCACCACCAACAACTGGTATCCACTATGATCAAGCAAGGCTTCCTCTCCGATCCCATTCTCTCTCCTTCCCGCCTCCCCGCTCTCTCTCCTCCCCCCACCCACCGGGCCCTCTCCAGCCCCCACCAGAGCCCCACCCTCTACGAGGTCATGTCGGTTGACCAGCCCCGCGACCCCAAGCCCGCGCTCGACGCCCGGAGGAAACTCCAGGACAGGGTTTCCTGCGCCCTCTCGCAGGCCCCCTTCAAGATTTCCGATCAATGGGGGACCGGTGACGTCAGGCTCACGGTTTCGGGCCGTGCGGAGGCCGGGGAGGCGGACGCCGCCGCCGCCGCCGCAGCCTTCCATGTGACTGTCGACGTGCACCGCCGGGTCTTGGCCGCCAAGAGCCGCTTCTTCGCCGAGAAGCTGCGGCGGAGCGGGACCCACTCGGTGGAGATTCTTGAGTGCGATGACGTGGCGGTTTATGTGGAGGCGGTTGTGCTCATGTACTCTGCAGAATTGAAGAGCAAGCTCCTGGGCATGGAGGTTTCCAAGATCTTGGCCCTTTTAAAGGTTTATCCTCATAATTCATCCTCTTTCTCTCTCTCTCTCTCTCATTCATGAACACTTCAATTTTCTTTGATTTATTTGCAATGCTGATTTAATTTTTGTTTCTGAACTCAAAGACTGAATGTGAATTGTTTCTATCCGGATCATGAACTGATAAATGAGTAATTTGAGTTAAAACTGGTAAAGAAAATTATAATTCGAGATTGTATCGGATGTTTGACTTGTCATTTTTAGGAGTATTCGATTTGTCTCATTTTGCCTTTTAATTGGAAAAGAATCAGATCTTTTAATTGGGATAATTTGTTAAGTTGTATCTAAAAAAGTTAATGAGTCAAATAAAATTCTGCTTCTATGCTACTGAATTATATTGATAACTCAATACAATGAAAGCAGACTGGAATTTGAAAACTATGAAGAAGTGGTAGCCAATGTGGTTTATATGTGCATATTTACAATCAAGAAAGAGTTCTTCGGTTAAATTGATTGAAATACAGTCTTTTCTTACCCGAGTTTTTTTGGAATTTGCAGATATGTTCAGCAATTATGTTTGATGATGGGATTAGGGCATGCTTGGAGTATTTGGAGGCAGTGCCATGGTCTGAGGGAGAAGAGGAGAGTGTTGTTTCACATCTAAATCAACTCCATATTGATTCTTCAAGAGCAGATACCGTGCTAAAGAGAGTGATATCTGATCCTTCAACATCTTTGAGGGCCGATAATATCTTCTTAAAACTGTCATTGGGAGTTTTGCAGGCTAAAGATGATAAAGCCCGCAGAGAAATGAAAGCGTTAATATCTCGATTGCTGAGGGAAGATCATGACAGCAATAGCTTCCATGAAGGCCTTGATATCTCTAGAGATACACTGTATCAACTTTGTCATAGATGCTTAGGTTCTCTAGTTCTGTGCTTATCTGGAATCACTGGCTTGGATGAAAGCAGTCAGAATCGAGGAGCTATAATGGCTGAGATTTCTCGAGAAGCTGACAATATGCAATGGATCCTTGGCATTCTTATAGATAGAAAAATGGGAGATGAGTTTATAGATCTATGGGCTGATCAGAAGGAGCTAGCTGTTCTTCACTCAAAGATTCCTACCATGTATCGACATGAAATAAGCAAAATCACTGCTCAACTGTGTATATCTTTAGGAAAAGGGCAGATTCTAGTGCCTAAAGAGAGTAGATTTGCTTTGCTCTCGACTTGGTTGGAAGCTCTCTACGATGATTTTGGGTGGATGAGAATGGGGGGGAAAGTTGTTGATAGGAAATTGATTGAAGAGGGACTTAGCCAAACAATTCTGACGCTACCATTGCCTCAACAACAGTCAATTCTGCTTAAATGGTTTGATAGATTTCTTAATAAGGGAGATGATTGTCCCAATATCCAGAGAGCATTTGAGATTTGGTGGAGAAGGGCTTTTGTGAAACAATATGCAATTGATTCCCAAATGCAGTTGGCTGTCTGTGATATTCAAGACTGACGATGGGTACGTTTACTTGAATTACATGTCACGTACTTCGACTCACTGGTGTAAATACAAGTATGCTCCATCTGATATCCAATCTGTTTATATCTTGTTCTTATACATTTCTGATAAGACGAGTGTCATATTCTAGATCAATGAAATGAAACAAGAGTTATGCAAGGAGAAATTCTTTCATTGTTCTGAATCTGTTGATCTATTACCACTGTTTTACTGATGTTCTGTTTTCTGAATCAAAACTAGTATGAAACTGCGTTTGAAAACTGCTTTGTGCTTTCAGCAAATACGAAGAAAATGTATATAAACAATTTCCCAAATAGGTCAGATACGCCTAAAACCACATCCATTATTCATGCGTAATTCATCAGATTGATATTTCAGAATGGCAATATCACTTTGTTTATCATTCTTAACTATTACTATTACATTTTCATCCCTCGTCTCTTAAATGCCTCATTTCGGTATACATCTGTAGCTTCGGATCACACAATGCCATTAGCAATTAAAGAAATCTTTTAAACTTGCTCAATTTTGTTTTTAGTTCTTTTAATCTGGGTTTTTTCTAATCTTGTTCTGGTTTGAGCTTACTTGTTGTGATGAAGGGCAGTGATCTTCTTAAACCTAATCTTTGGAAGCATATTCAGACCTTTGTAGATTCTGTCAAATAGAGTATCTTTTTCATGAAGATTTGACAAGTTTTCTTGAATGTACTAGTATCTCGTAATAACCTGAGCTGGTGGCTGTTTTGCTCCACTAATCTCCTGCTCAACTATATGTTCTTCTGCCCGCATAAAGTTCATTTATTCAGCTCTAAAGTTTTTTCGAATATGGAGATTCGTCAGCGACTGATTTTTCTGCTATATATCATATTCATCTGTAGATAAAGAAAATTGAAGATTTAACTGAAGGGTAGCTAGCTACGCATCGATGAAGAAAAGCAAACACAGCTCTTCATCTCGATGCAGTGAAAAATATACGTGGAATGACTTCTCATCTCTTTCCACTTTTCATATCGCTTAGGGATTACAAAGAGGTACAAGACCAAAAATATAAAAAAAGAAAACACAGGGGTACAGTTACGGATAAATATAAGAGGAACAGAATAATGCATCAATCTTCTGACTTAGTTTATCCTAACCTATGACTTGAATTTTTTTTCCTTGCTATAAGTAGTATAAAATATGAATAGCCTCACTTGTGATTGGCTAAGAAGTCTTGAGACTCCTTCTCATACTGGAAATTAGCCTTCTTGGAATCATCTGCAGACCAGATAAAGATCCCATGAAGCTTCCCCTCCTTTTTCAGTGTGTTACATGCCTTAAAGAACCCGTTTTCCGGTGATAGCCCTCCACTCCCATCAGTCCCAAAACTTGCCAGAATCTCCCCTCCATTGTAGTTCGATCTTTGAGTTTCGAAATAGCCAAGAAACTGAGAAACAGTCGTGCCTTTGGGATAGGCGTAAAACTGGAAATTTACATAGTCTATGAGATGCCCGTACTTTCTCCACAGAGCTAGATAGTATGGCTTGACAGAATCATCGTCGTACGGAGCTATGGATGTGAAGGAGACGATCTTGTTCTGTTTCAGGTAGAAGAGAAGTCTTCCTATGCACTCTGCAAACGTATCAGGATCTGTATTGAAGTGTTCATAATCTATGTCTATTCCATCTAATTTGTAAGTGTTTACTATTTCAGTTATGGAGTGGATTGCGTTTGCTACCCAGCTAGACACTGAGGTCGGTTGAAAGTAGACATCGTGATGTTCCGTGATTGTGTCTCCTCCGAGACTCATCCCTACTCTAACATTTGAGTGCTTGGCTTTGATTGCAGATACTTGAGAAGGGTTGAGATTCTTCGAGTCCCAGTAGACCTGGAAATCGCCGTCTGTGGGAGTCGGTTTCAATGAAATCTTGTAGTCGATGGCGAAGGAGAGGAGGAAGTGAAAATCAACGTTAGGGCTAATGGGGACATCTGCAAATTTCACGTTTTTATCTTCAGCTCCGATGTATTCCCGGAAGAGATTCTTCGGTGCGGCTTTGGTCATCGGAATATTCCGGAAGAGGGAGTGGAGATGAAGGAGAGAAAGAAGTGTGATTTTGAGTTTTGATGAATCCATGCTTCTTCCCTTCGTTTTTTTTTGTGTGTAGGAGGTTAGGTTGGTTGCATATTTATGCATGTTTGCATGTGAAATTATGTTGTTATGATTGGATTCTTAAGGTGCCGGATTAATTTGTAGGGTTGTGATCAGCACTAACAATGCATTTGTATCTTGTGATTGTACGGTGATGGATTTGTTTGTTACGATGATGTAATGATTTTTTACAAAGTTTGTTTTTGGACTGAGATTGCCGATTGCCCTTTATGTCCAGCAAGCTTAAAAGAGGAAAAGTAAGAGTTTATCTTGTCCTTTAATTTGTAGCCACACCAAATCAATGGTAATACTCTAGATTTTATCGTGTTTGAAATTTACATTAGAGAAATGTTAGCTTATGCTGCATACGGCAGTTAAAAAAAAAAAAAAAGAAAAAAGAAAAAAAAAGAAGTAAAAAGTAAAAAAGAAAAAGAAAAGAAAAGAAAAGAAAAGTGAAAGAGTACTATTTAGAGATGACCGTGGATTTCGGACCTAATTCAGATCATTCAAAAATTTGGACCCAACGGATTTAGACTGGATTTGAATCTCAGTTGTAAATTTTGGACCTGGATCTTGACTTTTGAAACCCAAATCCACTCAAGATCCGACCCACAAATCCGCTATGTATAATTGTTGGTTCCGAGTAGTATCGTTGGCCCTGGCACGTTGGGGCGTTTATTTTAAAATTTTAAAAATCAAAAGCTTGATGACCTTAAAGAATAAAGAATAAAGAATCAAAGTGCTAAAGATCAGTGAATGAAACACGCTCGCTGATAATTGTAAAGATGACTGATATGCTAACCTATAAGCAAGTCAACTACTCAACTTATCAACTTTCAATAAATGTTGAATTTGGTGAGTGAGCCTTAAAGACGATTGAGACAAGAAAGATTAAAAAATTTTGGGCTTGTTTTAGAAAAAATCTATAAGTGTGAGTGCAATGAATGAATTATAACAAAATGACTAATAACGAGAAATAGATGCTTGAAGAAAATAACACAACTATACAAGATTTATAGTGGTTCGGTTTGATCTTGACCTACGTCCACTCTTGCCACATTCAACCGTGATGAATGCCTTTACTCCAGAAAGGATCGAGATTACAACATGCTCTCGACAGAGCCTAACTTAACTCGAACTCAACCTTGAGTTCTTTAATCGTATCGACTTTCCTCCAGGAATAAAATCATGAAATCACACAACCACAACTCAAAACCTCAAAACCTAAACTCGATCTAACACTAAGCTATATATATGTATGTATACATGAACTAATAATGATACTCCGTATTTAATAGATAAAAATAAAATTTAAGTCGTTTGCATAATAATAATAATAATAATAATAACAATAATAATAATATTTTCAAAAAATAAAATAAAATAAGTAATAATAATAATAATAATAATAATAATAATCCAACCCAATTGGCGTTACTTCGGGGCCTATGAACAATCCAGCAGATTTTAGAAAATAAACATAACCCCTAAACTTCTTCTTCTTCTTCTTCTTCTTCATTATACCAGTTGTGGAGCCCGAATCACATATGCGTTGATATTACATGAATTACAGAATAGTCGGTGCCTTGAATCATCTCTGTCCTCCTGTTCGCCGTTGTGCTGCAGATTTTAGAAAGTAAGTTGGATTTTGGAACTCAATAATTCGGATTTTACCATGCTTCAGCTGAATATTTATTGAATGTTGCATTTATAAGTTTATAAACTCCTTAAAATAGATCATGTTATCTTTGTTTATAGCCTTAGACAAAGCAATCTTATGAAGGTCACCTGTTTTGTTTGTATCATGTGTTTGATTGCATTGCAAATTGCAGTGGTGTGGAGTTTCTATGTATTTCATTGTAATTGTAATATGCATTGGAGTAATAGGAGTCGACAACAAAAAAAAGAGCTCGGAAGCATAAACAACAATGGAACTAACCTGAAGCAGTTCTGCATAAAAACATACTATAGAAGCAGCATTTTGATATCAAAATTGGAATTTTTAAATTTGAATGCAGTAACGAAAAATGTGCTGTTAACGACATTCACCAACTCTTATCCATGCTCCACAACTTTTATCAGAAAAAAGCCATTAAAGTTGGGATCGAATTGGCTATCTGAATTGGCTGCATTGACATGATGCTTATATTGATTCATGCATTATAATGTATCATATCTTTTTCCTTTCAGGATTTGGATTCTATATTTGTAGTGTAACTCCATATCTATCCTTTTGAGTATGGATGGAATGGAAAATGTACTTGAGCAGCTCTTAGTTGCTTCCAACTCTTCATCGTTGAAGGCATCACTTGAGACTCTCATCGAAACTGCAAAAACTTCTAATGGCCGTTTAGATCTTGCTTGCAAGCATATTATTATACTAGTCCTCAGGCTCTGTCAGTCTCCGTCTCAACTTTCTGCGGAAGACCTTTTCTTATCCATAAGGCTACTTCGAAACTCGTGTGCCGGGGAAATTAAAAACCAGAACCTATTTATTCAATAAAATGGTGTTGTTACTATTTCAGCTCTCTTCAATTCTATGGGGCTTGTTTCCGGTTCTGATAATAGGACACTTCATATGGTATTGCAACTCTTAGGAAATGTGTCGTTAGCTGGTAAACAACATCAAGATGTTGTGTGGCGCCAATTGTTTCCCCTTTGGTTTCGGGATATTGCTAGAGTTCGAAGCAAGGAAACGTGTGATACTTTGTGCATGATTATCTATACATGTGTTGAGGGTAGCAAAGAACGATATATGGAGTTGCTTGGAGATGCAGGACTGGATATCATGGTAGGAATCGTACGGACTGCAACAATAGGTACTCAACTTTATAATATAGCCAATTTCTTGCTACCAAATACTAAGTACAGTAGAAAGATATCTTTAATATGAGCGGTTAATCTCCATTTTCATCTTCTGCAGTCGGATTTAGGGAGCACTGGCTGAAATTGCTTCTATTCATAATATGTTATGAAAACTCTTATTTCTCATCAGTTTTCTCCAAATTATCTCCGGTTGCTGAAGGGGAGAACTCTGATATGACTGTAGATATGACTGTAGCTCGTATCAATAATTTTGGAGCTGAACAAGCATTGTTATTGAGTATTCTTTCAGAAATCTTAAATGAGCAGCTCGGAGATATAGTTGTTTCTAATGATTTTCCCTTACCCCTATTTGGGATATTGAGAAATGCTGTTGGGATCATTGACTTCAGCACTAGAGGAAAATCGCCTCTTCCAACGGGTTCAGCTGATGTTGATGTAATGGGCTACTCCATGACTATTAAGAGATATATGTGCATGTCAAGATCCAAATTTCAAGAACCGGGGTGAAGAAGGAGATGCTATAGATAATCTAGTCTCAGCTGGGCTAATTAAGTTTCTTATCAAATTACTCCACATCCTAGAGCCTCCTGCAATCATTAGGAAAAAAATGGTCCACAACAACAATGAAGAAGGCCTGACTTTACAAAAATCTTTGAAGTATCATTGCCCTTACAGAGGCTTCCGAAGAGATGTGGTTGCCATTGTTGGAAACTGCAGCTACCGGAGGAAGCATTTCAGGTTTCAGGATGAAATTAGAGAAGAAGACGGAATTCTTTTCTTGTTACAACAGTGTGTCACCGATGAAGACAATCCATTCTTGAGGGAGTGGGGCCTCTGGTCGATGAGAAATGTTTTCAAAGGAAATGAAGAGAACCAGAAACTAGTCGCTGGGTTGGAGCTCCAGAGATCCGTGGTCTCTCCAGAAATTGCTGAATTGGGCCTTCGAGTAGAAGTCGATCCTCAGACTCAGCTCCCGAAGCTTGTAAATGCCTAATCAAGGTATTGACCACAACTTCTTTGTTTTGTTCCTTTTTCTTTCTCTCTTTGGTTTCATGATTTTTGTAGTGTAATATCTGAAAAATGCATTTCTTGATGTTGAGGAAAGTTTTATTTTGATCCTTGTTCTTGTTGTATTGAGGTAATTATCCATGGCCACTTATATTAATCACAAAATATCTTTCTCATATAAAAATTAACCTGAGATTCTGTAGTAGGTTAGAAACTATTACATCGAGATATCGTGACAAATTTTTCCTATGGAGCAGCTCCATGAGAACGATGATGACTGCTGGAAAAATTAATGATATTTGTGTCTTCAAAGAGAGTGGACTGATTCTGTTGGCTCTGACCAGCAGCCAAATACCGTCGTACTTCATCCCAGCCCTTGGACCTGCTCCCAAGTGGTGCTCTTATTTGGAGAATCTAACAGTATGGTTATCTTATGTTATTAGCTGTGATAGAGAACAGTTTACACTTTGTTATTTTTAATTATCACTCTAAACAGAAAGAAATGAGCTATGAAGTCTGTCTCCAAACAATATGCACTGCTTTGAACTGCATTTTTCCTATATTGTTCACAAGAACTTTTGCTATGACTTCATTTAAAATCACTGTGGTAATTTTCTGTTAGTTGTATTAATGAAGTGACTATCTATTATTGCAGGCACAAAGTTTGGCCGAACCTTTTGCTTACGAGTCCTATATAGAGAAGCGAAAGCAGGAAACATCGTTCCAGGAGCGTGCAGAGAGAATTACGGTACGTATTACTCCCTCCGTCTCGCCGAATTCGCCTTGTTTCTTTTTTGCCTTTTTTGGCACGCTTTTCCACGCTTCTCGATGATGAGTTTTAAAATGGGTTTTTAAAGAATTCTTTCTTTTACGGGATACTACGACTGTCGTAGTATCCCGTAAAAGAAAGAATTCTTTAAAAACCCATTTTAAAACTCATCATCGAGAAGCGTGGAAAAGCGTGCCAAAAAAGGCAAAAAAGAAACAAGGCGAATTCGGCGAGACGGAGGGAATATTTCACATGGATTTTGTATTTTTCATATACCTTTGCTACTTCATTGACATTTTGCAATCAACTCTATGGAGAAACTGGTTATCATAGTAATATACATTTGCTTACCATCAAATGGAACTATTTTTTGTTTTTACAATGTTGCTGGTTGGAGGTGAGATTTTGTTCTTATCACTCAAATCAATTGATGAATGATGTCTCTTGCCTGACTCAGTTAGATGCTATATCTGTTGGGAGTTCTTAATTAGGATATATGAGACCAGGAGTGCTGTGTCCGCTTGTTTGATTTATCTGCTTTTTTGTCATGTTTCTATTATTGGATTCTATATCATTCTCCTTTAGGTTGATCATATAATTTCTATTTATCTTGCATTCATATAGATCAAAAGGAAGCTGCCGAAAGTTAATCGGACTTTGGCAGCCCAACTTCTTGAAGACGAGGAAGAGCCAAATGACAATAAGGATGTTGATGGTGACAAGGAGGATGTTGATGGTGTTGATGCTGAGAAAACGTCGAGAGCTAAGAAGGCTTTGAAGAAGAAGAAAGGTCTCACCAATGAAGTTCTCAAGGATGAGAGGTTCAAAACTATGTTTGAAGATAAGGTACTTTGAATTTTTTTTTTTCCAGAGTAATTGATGATTTTGTGTGAAAATGAACTAGGAATGATACACTCAAGTAGGATATGTATTACACGAAACAATGAAGTCGGGGGAAAACAAGGGATAGAGAATAGAGATATTCGGTTATCCTATGCTTGAGAAACAAGTGGCATGACATCATCGAACCAGTGATATTTGCTCGAAACTGAATGCTTCAATTATAAATGATTTCATTAAGAGGTGGGATATTTTATTATTAAAGGATGATGAAACCACCCAAGTTATTCAACTCCGCAGCAACCCCTATGCATAGACAAACCAAAGAATGAAAGAAGGAAGAAAAAAATCTCATGTTAATAGAGTGCTTATGTTCTATAGTGAAATAATCTGATGCCTTTGCTTGGACCAGTGAGTTAGGGGAGTAGTTAGTTTAATATATTGATGATAACCTACATAGTAAGGCTTCGACCTTCATGATTTTAAATAAGAAACAGTGTGAATATATTGTCCATTCGTAAATCTCCACGGCTGTGACTATGGATTGAAACATCATTATCTATTGCAGGACTTTGAGGTTGATGAATATTCACTAGAATATAAGGCTCTGCACCCTATGCCAGCAACAACAAAGAAGCCATCTTTGCTCGAGGAGCATTTCGAGGCTCCTTCAGAAGAAGAGGATGAACAGAGTATTAGTGGATCTGATGTACCATCATCTGAAGATGACCTTACAGATACCGATGGCAAATCCAAGAGAAAATCACGAGGTCCTGGGTAAGATGTTCTTCTTACTCTATCTAGGTTTCTTTTTTAATAATATTTCAACCCCTGCCTCTTTTATTTTACATAGTTGGGTGGTTTTATGGCAGTTTGCCATCCATTCAAAAGCACGAAAAGTCATTATGCATGCTGTGTTAATTTTCCATTATTGCGTTGTCTTAATCTTAACTCATGCCCCTTTGCATGCATATACATGAAGTAGCATCTTATATCGTGCAGGCATGAAATATTGTTGAAGGTGTACGAAATTTAATGGTTTTTTTGTTCTCTGGTCGTATGCTAAAACCGCAAGTTACAAATGTCGACTTGTAATCAGTGGTTCATTAAATTTCAACCACAAATAAAGATGTAAATAAATTCTGTAAATTTCGTGTGGGCAGATTTTATGAAGTGAAGGACAGTAGGCACGCAGAAGCATTCTGGAATGACAAGTCCCTTGCAGAAGAGGAATCCCTTCCTCTGGGTGAAAGGGTGGCTCTTTTGAAACCACATAGAGGTTCAAAGGATGTCGTCAAACACGGGCAAGGAGGATCTCGAGAAATCTCTTTCAATCCCAGAAGCTCGGCAAAATCCAACGAGTATGATGATGATGAAGAAGGGACACATTGATCCTGCAAAGAGGAGAGGTGTGCAGTCTTTAAAGCTACATGGAGAGAGAGGTGGTGGTAGAGGAGGAGGCTTTCGCAGTGGTAGAGGTGGTGGCTCCCGTGGAAGAGGTGGTGGTTCCCGTGGTAGAGGTGGCGGTGGCCGTGGTTGAAGGAGCAGCAGGGCTAGAGAAGGACATTGATAGAAAAAGATTTAAGACAAACTCAACTAAGTTCTGCTTCGCTGTAAAATCAATTCGATCAATTTTGGTAGATGCATTTTTTTGTAACATGTTCTTTTTATTTAATTTAATTTTATTAATGACATTGTAAGCGACGAAAGATTGTTGAGCTTTGCTTTTGTTGCGGTGAAGAACATATACTTTTTTTTTATGATTATACTTAAACCGAGATGGATTTTCTCAATGTAGGTATGATTAACGTAACAACAATTGAAAATTTTAACAGAATCAGATTCGATAATTTGGTAAGTTTTGTGTTGTTTTTAGTAGGAGTATTTCTGAAAAGCAAATTAAATAAACCTTTTTTTTTACAGATCAAATTCAATAAATGTGAATGCAATGAGTGAAATATATTAAAATTTGCCCGGCTCATGTTCAACTCTGCAGGTATTAGGTTCATAATTTCCCATATATATATTTATAGGAATTTAATGACAATACTAATTATATTTGTGTCTTGGTTCTTATCTAAAATGGGCGATCCACCGTCCACAAATAATTCAGGCTGCTGCTGATTGTAGTATTAATCATTTTGGGAGATATAATAAAAGCACATTAATTAAGATCAATATATCACAAAATTTAATTCTCTTTACCATCAATTATGTGCATGCCTACCTTCTTCTCGAAAAAAAAAAAAAAAAAAAAAAACAAACAATTATGTGCCTAGCTACCTCAGTGGAGTATTCTCTCCGTTTTTTTTTATAAGTATCGTCTCACTCTCTCAAAACACATATAACACGATGGTTATATTTCTCTATGCGACACATATATACTTCATTGCAGCTTTCTTGCTATTCTCTTCTTTTTAATCATATATTCAATACATTTTTTTTGTAGTATTATAATGCATTTTTCTTATACAACAGAAAATACGTTCGTGCAGCGCATCATGTTATACAAATTATCTAATAATGCATTGTTAGTAAACTTAGTATGTCTTTAATGCATTTGTTGTCATTTTATAATGCAAAAATTTCCAAAATTATTATATATGGTGGTTGACTGTATCGAAATATTGAATTTTCTAAAATAATGTAATGCATTTTTGGAATGATGTTTATGCATTATCTGAACATGATATTTCATATTGAAAAAAATATAATTGTGCACAATTGTTTCAAGAATCCAAAGATAATATTGAGAAGAAAAAAAAATGATAAATCTGAACTAAACAATACACCAAGTGTTCTTTAATCGGGCATTTGTTGGGCACCTGCAAGCTGCATTAAAGCCAAATACATACAATTCTCTAATCTGCTCGGAGGAGGCAAGTTTCGGAATAGATTTGGGGGACTATGGATTTGTGTGATCTGGGTACTCTGGAAATGGCACAACGCGGTGATCTTCGACCATGTAGAATGGGATCACAAGCGTATCGAAGAAGAGATTAAATGCCGCTTTTGGAGCTTGTGCTTTGTAAGAAACGAAGCGGAGCCCAATTTAAGCTTCGAAGCTTGGAGCAAAAAATCTCTATCACAGAATTGGATCTCCATGTAATCTCTCTCTTATCCGGTACCCTTGGTACCAATTTACGTCTTCAATAAAATTATTTTCCTTCTCTGATCAAAAAACAAAGTGTTCTTCAAACCAAAAAAAAGAAAGAAAGAAAGATATTGTAACTTTTTTATTTTCTTTGTACGACATCGTCGTAGAAAACGTTAATCACGTTATCTTTTAAATGATTCGATTTTGACGTTAGGGTTCTCCATCCTAATTAATGGTGATGTCGAACTTTGACGATATCGATTTTGTCGACATCAGACATCATTTCATCCGATGGTATGTTGGCTGGGAGAGATAAACGAGCAGACTTGAGTCAAGCTGTAAAGATTCACAATAATAAAACTTACCATAGATTGTCCAAAATGAATGAATCAGATTATTTCTTATTTTTTCCGAAAAATGGTTTTTTATTTGATATATATATATATATCCAGAACTGATCAGCTGAGCGCCTCTCTTGGGCGAAAGCCGTGAGCGACATCCTAGTGTATGTACACGTCATCTATTAGTTTTAATTTTTTTATTCATATTCCTGATGGAACTAATAATTTCTTTCTTCGAAAATATCGCCATTTTTTCTCCCTTTCGTTTCCCTATGCGATTCAACCCTCCGCCTCCCGTTCAATCGCGCGCTTCTGTTTTCTCTGAATAATTGTTAAATGCATTATGTATAGTGATAAAATGGGCACCGAGATCTCAATACTATAATACTTTAATTCCCTCCACGTCACTCAGTCTAGATTTGCAAATTCTAGTGTGAGAAATAATTTCTAGTGTGAGAAATATGAATGAATCTAGATCATTGATCTTAGTTAGATCTATGGTTGAAATTGATTTAAGCCTGATTATAAGGTATAATAAGCACAATTGTATAATAAGCATAATTTTATGTATATCTAAACATGATTTTAAATACCTTTAGGCATTGTTTTCATTTTCTCACAACATCATTTATTTGCATACGAATTTAAAACAATTTATGAGATTTATTATATTTTGTCTCAAATACACATTCGTCTTTTATTCTGGCCTGGAGTCGATACTTCTAATAATCGCAACTAGCTAATATATTCTTGTTTTAGCAATTAATTTGCAAAATGATCGGTTTGTATTAGATTATTATTATGCGTGATGTATTCTTAAGATAGGGACACTCTATAGGAAATATAATTATTGATTTAATTTATCAAGGTATAAAAATCCTTCACAATGGAATTTATAGTACGGTGTACTATTTATGTCTATGACAAGAAGATCTTAGTTTTTTTCGCATGATTCTGAAATTGTAATGAAATTTTAAATTAAATTATAAAAATTACTTAAAAACTTGTCATTTCAAAATTCAGAAATTAATGTGGAAAAAAACTGAGATTTGCTTATCGTGAATTAAGGTTGTAATAATTATTGGGGCCGGGGACAAAACAAACGTGTCATTTTTTCTTAGGCTCATAGATCTTTTGACAGTTGACACGAGAGGGTCAATAGTTATTAAAGTTGTTACGTTGACATATCAAGTTGTCAGGAGAAGTGTTCCAACTATTTACGATATATTCATATGATCAAAAAATTTATGAAATGTTCGTTCACTTTTGTTAAGTACATATATTTACATTGAGGAATGATATGCTACTCACCTTCCGTGAGCACTATTCGTAGACACTTATCGTCGTTTGCTTATTTTAGTATTATTTTATTTGGTTTTTTGATTGTTTTATATTTTAATACCATAAAAAGTTAATATTGAATTTTTTAAACCTACAAAATGTATAAAAATCGACACTCAATTGGTCATATTATTCATTTTTTGAAGTTTGATGGAAAAATAACAAATCGAGTGTCGATTTTTATACATTTTGTAGGTTTAATGATTTCAATATTAATTTTTAATGTATTAGGATATAAAATAATCGAAAAATTGAACAAATAATGCTAAAGTGTGCAAACGGCGATAGGTTCCAACGAATGGTACTCACGAGATGTGAATAACATATTACTACAGGTATTAACTGTGTATTAACATATTACTACAGGTATTAACATATTACTACAGGTATTTATCTATATATTTATATGAAAAAATGAATGATCCTTATAAAAAAAATAATACATAAAAAAATGAATGATCATTTGATATTTATGTCTAATGTATTTTCTAGCACAGGTATTAACTGAGCCGCGCTTAAATTCGAATTGGTGAAAATGCGACATATTAATTAAAAAGTACTACTAGTATATGATTTTTCCTACCTTAAATAAATAAAGAATATACAAAAAGAAAAGACCCAAGGATGAAGGCTTTAAATTTTGTGGTCCAGCACTATTTTTGGGTTGGATGTCCCAATTATTCCAAAAATTGATAATTGTATTCGGATATTACGCTTAAAAAAATTTTAAGTCCCTATTTTTATACAAATTTATTTTAACATTTCAATTTACATTTTGATTTACTTAGAATGATTAGAAGTATAGCCATTTCTAACTTGAGATTTTGATGAGTTTCCTGTCATTAGTAGTACTTTTTTTTGCATTCAAACATAATGTTGTACGTATCTTAGTATGGCCAGTTTAAACTTTAAACCAATTGGTAGATGATCCAGATATATTAATCTATTTCAAGCCAAATTATGAGTTGACAATTCAAAGGGACCGAAAACTTTACTATGGCACGATATAAATTGTCGTTGTACCATTCATGTCAGACTTCATATATACCTATGATTTAACTATAGCTTCTAATATAATTTCCTTTCATTTTTTTTTACTAATTTCAAATAATACACACACATGTGTGTGAGTTAATTGTCAGAAAATACTCGAACTTTGATCAAATTCTGATTTTAAACATGAGTTTTAAAATTTGTTACAAAATACGCCGCCTTTCAATTTATTAAAAAAAAATCCCCTAATTTTGAAATCGAAGTTGACGTAGCAAAATTATAATTGAGGTAGTAGTCAAACGTCGCAGTTTAGACCAAAACGGCATTGTTTTGATTATATAAATAAAAATATATAAAAATGAACAGTCACCTGACCTCAGTCACTCATTCCCTGTTATTTTATTTTAATATTTATTTATTTATATAATCAAAATGACATTGTTTTGGTTTAAATGACACCGTTGTGGTATAAATGGTTTTGTTTGATTGTCATCACAATTATAACTTTGCCATGTCAATTTCGATTGTAAAATCAAGTGAAAAATCAGAATAAATTAAAGAGTGATTTATTTTGTGCCAATTTCAAAGCTCATATACAAAAAATAGAATTTGACCAATATTTGTGTATTTTTTGTCAAATAACAAACGGTTCCTTAATAGTCCAATCGATTCACCAATACATATTTTAATTATGTGTCGCTAAATTAACCACATATAATTATGTGTAGCTAAAATTTTATCTACACATATTTTAAATATGTGTAACTAAACTAACCACACATTATTATGTGTAGCTAAGACTTCAGTTTCTTGTAGTGGTCGAATTTCAACGGGCACTAAAGTAGTTTTAGTGTAATCATGTTCATGTATGATTTTGATTATCTTTTTGTTTTTGCTCAAATTCAAAAATAAAATAATTGTAATTTGAACATTAAAAAAAAGAGAGAAAAATAAATAAGGTTACGGGTTTAAACTCGACATATTTCTTTTGTACATATAATCTGATGATAATTTGATGATAAGAATACTCATAAAATAAATGTAGAAAGTACATGATTTTATTACTAATAATTTGACTAATTGTATCATCGAGTAAATATAAATAATTAATCGAGTCGAGCTTGAACTAACAAAATCGGCCGAGCTTGAGCCTACCACTAATGATATATTCCCTACTAAACTTTATAATTAATTACAAAATCTAGACTATCTGATTTCTGATGGTTGGAATATTTACTTCAACTAAAAGTTTTATAGTTGGAATATGTAATGACGCAATAATAATTGCAACTAAAACTCCGAAAGGAGGGCATGCATCTTAAATTTGTCTTATTGACTTATTGTGCTAACTAACAACTTAATTCACTTATTAAGTACGACAAATAATAGTACATTATATATACACACAAAAACACACCCAATTAATTTTTGTAATAACAATTTACTTTGAATTTCATGCGACAAATGTAACAATAAGTTTGACCGTAACTTCACAGGCAAGAGAAAGATAAATTAATTTGAAAGTATCAAATACTCAAGGGGGAGTAAATTGATCGATTTGATAATTATGACACAAATACATAAATAATTAATTAAGTAATATGATGAACTGTCACCAAGAACATGAAATTAAAGTAAAACTAATTATGAAGCGACGTAATATCTTTCACTGATTAATTACTTTTATTGCAACTAATCATATAATAATCATGATTCCATAACAAGTAAAACTTCTCGCGAGAAAGAATCTACATATAATTATTGAGAATTAAATATAGAATTACTGAATTACAGTACACTTTTAGAATTTAATTTGTCTATAAGATTTTATAATTGCGTACGGCTAGTATTTATGCATGGTAAATGAAGTCATTTTCAGTAAAAACAGTTACAATTAATGTTGTTCAGAAAGAACGGAAGAATAAAATTTCGGGTTTTGCTACATGGCCATGCTGGCCATATATATAGGGTTCAATATTGTAAGTCTTTGAAATTTATAATTTATTATTATATTATATTAATATAGATTTACATAAATACCATTGCCATTCTTTTAGAGAGTTAATTACCACTTAATACAATTATGGTCCAAAAATCACAAAATTACATGCAGAAAGCAGGACTTTAACTTGGGTCATTAAATTAAAATAAAATAAACCATAAGCATACTCCTTAATCACTAGACCAAATCAATAAGCTTGTTATGTTATTTTAAATAAATGTAAATATATGTAATCA